>JACEFZ010025167.1:0-106053 GCA_014155875.1 Cepaea nemoralis | reverse complement strand
AAAGGATTTTCCAATCAAGGTGGTAAAGCATCGTCCCCTTAACCTACTAGGTGCTATTCTAGACAACGAATAGGGTCATCAACCATTACCCCTAGGAAGAACTTGAAAAAAAAAAACAGAGAGAGGGGTTCCTGGGACGAATTATTTGAATTCCTTGGACTACCACAGTAACTAAAGATGATCGCCTAAGAAGAGCCTAAGGAAAATAAAGCATTATATACATCAAACACAACAAAATCTTGCTTACTAACCCTAACCCTAACTATACATCAGACACAACAAACTCTTTCTGTAAGAGTCATAGATACAAATCAGTGTTAGAAAGGGAAAAAGTTAAATTTTAATTAAAATTTAAAACTAATGTCGCAATTTTATTGCGCAAAACGTAAGCTCGATATAGTCCTATACCTAACCTATACCTATACTTAGCCTATATCTGTATATTAAGTGAAGCGGACAATAAAATTGGATTTATTAGTTTTAAATTTTAATTAAAATTTAACTATAAATTTGGCCGAGATCTGTATAAGTGTGCTTGATATATTTCTTTACTTGGTCAGTATCTTTGCCTATTTGGTTAGCAAAGCTTCCTACTTTTCATACATTTGGGTGAGATATTTCTGTATTTGGCATAACTTTTTCCCCGACTTTGTTCATGTCTGTATCAAATGTCTCTGTACATGTCTGTATGTGTCTTTGTTCATCCCTCTCCGACAAGAAAAGACAAGAAGAGGACAACGTCATGAAAACAAATCAATTTAAAAATCAACAAACAATAATCTTGGATTCAATATTTTATCACCAAAATATGTGGGATGTGTTCACAACATATTCAACAAAACAGTTTAGTGATATCAGTGTCATAAGAAAAAATCGTAATCAACGACATACATGGTTAGTGAATTTTTTTATTCAACACAATTTGATTCTGGTTTAGTGATCTTCATTCTTGGGTATACAGTTGTCTGAGTAGTCCTACCTGTCTCCGGGCTCGGATCATAATCTTACTATAGCTTGGTTGACTATCAAATAACACTGATGTTGTCGAGGTCATCACACGTACCTTATTTGTTTCGGATCCAGAATAAAGACATGTATGAGAGTTGGACCATCCATACCAAGATATCTGAATACTTCTTTTTATGTAGGTGTCATATCAAAACCACCCGGTAGCGGTGGTCGTCACTTTTTTTCTAATTACTACCACTTGATTGGGTAGCATGATCGACAAGTCCTTGCAGTACGCCTTAAGGGCTGCCAAGATGTCCCTATCATTTGGTTGGATATCCTCTGCTACTATGAGTGCATGTGTTGTCAGGTCCTTGTATTGGGTGTCTAAGGGTGTCGTCGTTTCTCGTGATGTCTGGTGATGTGTTCGTAAGTAACGTTGTAGGTTCGAATTGTACAACTTATCACGTAACTGACAGGTATATATTTCATCATTATGAATGGTCCCGTTGTGGCGGGTAAGGTTATCGTTGAAGTCACACGTGGCACAGTGGTGGCAGTCTGGTACTTGAGTTACACTACGACGATGCCGTAAATATACATGTGGTGGTGTCCTCTGATGTGATGATTTTTTTTTGTTCGCCGTTGTGGGAATTGGTTCTGGTGTATTCATACGTGGCTGATGCTGTGTTTGTATGTGTCGTTGTAGATTGTCTTGTCTGTTGAAAAGTTGTCCACAGATATGACATAAGTGTGGTTGATCCTCATGGGTGTGAATGATTCGAATGTGGTGATTAAGGTTATACTTATCACAATAGGCTTTGCCGCACACTGAACACACGTATGCAGATTTGCTGGCCATATCGATAAACGTGCAGGTATATGAATAAGTCACACACCTGTGTTCCACACTTTCGCTTTTTACAAACCACTTTCGCTTTTTTTTTTTTTTTTTTTATTTAAGTGTAAAAAGTTCTGGTGTAAGCAAGAAAATATAACAGAGTGTCTCTGTTAAGGGGTTTAGATGGGTGTGCAAGGGGAAAGGTCTAGTATACAATGCACGGCTGAGCATCCCGTTGAGATGTGACTAGGGACGCTCAAGCTGTGACGCGGGGGTGGGAAACATATTAGTTACCAACTGGAGGCCATGCTGGCAGGACGTGATGTTACCATCTAGAATTGTATGTCAAGTTTATGTCTACTTGAAGTTTTATTAATAAAGCAAGATATCCAGCAACTACTGCCAGGCCTTCGTGTAGATCTGTTGCATTCGTCTCCTCCTCTGTTACAAATACACAACAATATATGTTTCACTGTTTTATCAACAATCAGATGCCGACATGTCACTACATTAAGCGACTCACACCAGGCTGATTCACAAATACCTCTGTACCGAAGGTTAGCCAAGTCAGCACGTGAACAATATCTGCTCACTACACGAACACTGCTAAGCGACTCACACCAGCCTGATTCACAAATAACTCTGCAGCGAAGGCTAGTCAAGTCAGCACGTGAACAATATCTGCTGTAGAGCGACTGAGCTCACAAGAGACGCCGTCTATTTTATACACTGGTTGTGCACACGACACTACAGAGCTGACGTGGCGGTTTTCTAGACAACACCGGGCTTTTCTCACGGAACCACCCACCCGCTTCCCCACGACCGATGACTCATGCTACCGACCGCCCACTTAATGAGTTTTGCATATGGCGCTGATGACGTAGGGGTTTTCTCGGACATCGGCGTTCGTTAACAAAAAGGGTATGCGCTTTTGTGTATTTATTTTTGTGATATTCTTGTGGGCATGCGTCTGTGTTTATCTGTGTGTATTGGTGTATAGCTGTGGTGACAGTAGTAATGGTAGGAGATGGGTGTGTACTTGTCTGCACATGTGATGTCTGTATGTGTATTTGTCACTGTTCGTATTTGTACGTGTGTACTTGTGTATAGCTGTGGTGATAGTAGTAAGGGTAGGAGTTGTGTGTGCTTGTGTGGATCTTTGTTCTTGTTTGTACGTGTGTTGTTGTTTGTTTATGCGCGTGTGTCTGTCTTTGCGTATATGTATGGTTGTGTCTGTACGTGTTTGCTTTTTTGTGTTCATCTGTGTGTATGTGCAGTTGTGATGTCTGTATGTGTATTTGTCACTGTTCGTGCTTGTACATGTGTACTTGTGTATAGCTGTGGTCACAGTAGTAAGGGTAGGAGATGGGTGTGTACTTGTCTGCACATGTGATGTCTGTATGTACAAGTGTGCACATGTATGTGTGTGTGTGTGTGGTTGTCTTTGTGTAGTTGTGATAACAGTAGCAATGGTAGGAGATGTGTGTAGTTGATGTCTGTGTGTACAAGTTTGTATGTCTGTGTTTGTGTGTGTGTGTGTCTGCACTCGTAATGTCTGTACTTGTGATGTCTGTATGCATCACGTGTTTGCTTCTTTGTGTTCCTATGTCTGTGTCTGTACTTGAATACCTGTACTTGTGATGTCTGTACTTGTGATGTCTGTATCTATGGAAGAGGATATGGGTGTGTGTCACTGTTCGTGTCTGTGTCTTTGTCTTTGTTCTTGTTTGTACGTGTGTATGGTTGTCTTTGTATTTGTGTGTATCAAGTGTGTATGGGTGAGTGTATCTGACGGTGTGTACTTGTGTATAGCTGTGGTGAGAGTAGTAATGATAGGAGATGTGTGTGTGTGTGTACTTGTGTATAGATGATGTTGTGGTGACAGTAGTAATGGTAGGAGATGGGTGTGTATGGTTGTCTTTGTGTTGTGTGTGTGTACTTGTGTCTTTGTTTATGGGTGAGTGTGTCTGTACGTGTGTACTTGTGTATAGTTGATGTTGTGGTGACAGTAGTAATGGTAGGAGATGGGTGTGTGTGGTTGTCTTTGTGTTTGTGTATGTGTACTTGTGTCTTTGTTTATGGGTGAGTGTGTCTGTACGTGAGATAGCAGAGCCCAGCAACAATTAGTAAAATTTAGAAGATTGACAGACCACCCTCTGTATAACATGTATAATGGTTTTATAAAGGGAAGATTGAAGCATAGCAAATTTGTAGAAACTGCAAAACGAAAGATTAGGGCAGATCCCATACTAAACATATCAACAGTCAAACCCATTTACAATGCACACAGGTTTCCAGCTTGGAGACAGCAGCAACTGCGTGAGATGATAGAAAACATTCTTGATATTGAGAAAAAGAACACTCAGAATGAAACCGAAAGAAGAGAAATAACCCTAAACTACATAAAAGAACATTACCCAAGCAGCAATTGGACCCATGCATTTACAGATGGATCAGCCAAAAATTCAATAGAAAATGGAGGAGGGAGAATTCTCCTAAATTTAAAAAATGGAGAGAAACAACACAGTCAGTGGCAACTGGAAAATGTTCAAGTAACTTCAAAGTGGAGGTGGAGGCTTTGACAACTGCAGCAGAAATGCTCTTGATGGAGAAAAATAAAGAGAAGCAAATAGCTATCTTCACAGACGCAAAGTCAGCTGTCTCAATACTGAAGAGCAATAACAGCACAGAAATAGCTCACCTAAGAGCAGCACTCCGTGGTCTATGCCAGAAATTCAAAATAGTTGTAATACAGTGGATCCCATCACATTGCAGTATACCTGGAAATGAAGAGGCTGACAGACTAGCAAAAGAGGGTGGACGACTACCACAGCCTGACATAGACATAACTTCTAATGGGGCAAAGAGGTTTATAAAAAGCACTTATAGACCCAAATGGAAATCAGAGCATCCAGGCCACAAGAAGGATGATGCATATTACAAACTCGACCGAAGAGAACAAGTAGCTATCTTCAGACTCCGCAGAAGACATTACATGCTGAAATACCACTTGTTCAATAATATAAAGATAGGAGATACCGATGAATGTAATTGTGGAACTGGTAAAATGACAGCTAAACCTTTGCTGCAGGAGTGCCCGATATATGCAGAACAGAGAAAGATATTTTGGCCCACACCTGCTTCATTTGAGGACAAGCTCTACGGAGATATCAACAAGCTCAAGTTGACTGCAGCTTACTTTAACTAAATTCATGTTGACATTTAAAGGTGCATGAAGAGTTATTTAGACTGCCACACTTCATACCACAGGTATGCTGGTTACAATAGCGTCTCAGAGGCATGAAATGGAATATTGCTTGGCTAGCAAATCCATTACGTGGAAAGTCCGAATCAAAAGCTCACTGTGTGGGCTTCATAAAAGGTGGGAAAAGTGTCCTAGTGGCACGAAATGGAATATTGCTTGAATAGCAAATCCATTACGTGGAAAGCCCGAATCGAGAGCTCACTGCGTGGATGTCATCTGTAGATTGCTTTCTTCTGGTTTCCGGAAGAACAGCCTATGGTGAACGGAAGGCCCAATATACGGAAGTGAGGCTAAGCAGCCATGTGCAGGACGTAACGATTCCTTGGGTGAGCCCAGTACCAGAACGCTGTGTGTCGGCTCGGCAAGTATGGAAGCCTCCTTGGATGGCGAGGGATGACCATGGTCTGCCCCTGCCTTCCCTTGAGGGCTGACCAGGATGTCTTTGGCTGTTCTATATGGCCCAGCTGGGATGGGGGATAACACCACAACAGTGAGAGTCAAACGTCCTAAGAAACCCCCTGGAAGGTAAACACGGTCAACAAATGCCCGCAGAAGTCGGATGTGTCGGCCTAACGGCGCAAGAACGCAGCTCTTCTGTAAACAGGCACAACGCAATCACGTCCGAAAAAAAGGGAACAAAAAACTCCGGGTGAACGCAGAAGAAGAAGAATCACTTAGTACACACACGTTGATATAATGCTGTGATTCCAGCCTGTGTTACTGCCATCACTTCCATCGTCATTCTCTGAATACAGCTTTATGGAGAGGGTGCCGCTCATCTGCACTTATGTTTAAGTATGCACGTGATCTCCAGATCTTGATCCTGTGGTTCATTGTCGGGAAGTCAAGGAGGTATCTCATTGCTACACAGCTGATGTCTCTCGTGCAGCTCAAAACGATGCGTATGGCTTCGTTTTGTACCTTTTCAAGTCTTCCAATATGTGTAGGGCTGACAGTGAGGATGGCCAGGGCATTCTCGATGGGTGAAAGCACAAGTCCTTGGAACAGAAGTATTAGCAGTCTTTGCTCGATATTGGCAGTCGCATGACTCTCATTGCTAACAAACCTTTTCGAAATTTCGTTATGACATAATCGACAAGTATATGCCCCAACAGGGGAATCCAGTGAAGATAGTGTAGAGGAATTTTATAATGACATTGAGTCTGCTTTAAAGAAATGTAAAAATTCAGAAATAGACATCATAACAGGGGACTTCAATGCAAAAATAAGATATCAAGTTGATAGATACACAGTCGGAAACACATGTCTGTGAATTTCTTCATATTTGGTAGGATTAGTCTTCTTGTTTCCATTAGGTGTAAAATTTCTTCAGTCATCCATTTCTTACGACCCACCTTCTTTAATTTTGGAATAGTTGCTTCTGCAGCCAAACTGATTGAATTCTTCAACATTTCTGCAGCCAAACTTATTGAATTCTTCAACATTTCCCATTGATCATCCACATCTTGGAATAATATCTCTAGATCAGACAATATATCAAATCTGTTCTGTACTTCTATGTTGAATTTGTTTTGTATTTCCTTGTCATTACTCAATGTACACAAATCATATTTAGTGTTTCCTGTTATATACTTGACTTTCTTCAACTTTATCCTCAATGTTCCTGTAAGTAATCTGTGATCACTATAACAATCAGCACTGGGAACTGTTTTTGCTATTATTAGCGCATTTCTAAGTCTTCTACTAATCAGAATGTAGTCAATCTGGTTTCTGATCCTGCTATCAGGACTACTCCATGTCCATAAACTTCTAGGGTGTTGCTTAATCTAGGTGTTTCCTACAATCATTTCCTGTTCTTTTGCCCACTCTACGAGTCTGTATCCTCTTTCATTTCTTTCTCCTAAACCATAGTTTCCTACTGTGTATCTATCACCTTGATTTCCTACTTTTGCATTGAAGTGCCCTATTATGATGTTTATTTCTGAATTTTTACATTTCTTTAAGGCAGACTCTATGTCATTATAAAATTTCTCTACACTATCTTCACTGGATTCTCCTGTTGGGGCATATACTTGAATAACATTTATGCTAAAAGGTCTGCTAGTTAATTTACCTAGTAGAATTCTGTCCGACACGGCCCAATATCCTTGAACAGATTTTGATGTTTTCCGGTCCAAAATCATTGCCACTCCCCTTTGTCGATCTTCACCTCCAGAATAAATCATCTTAAAATCTTCATCTATCTTGATGCCTACTCCTGTCCATCTCATTTCGCACATCCCCAAAATATTAATTTTTTTTCTCTTTCCATTTCTTGTTTTATGTTCTCTAATTTTTCGCCGTCGTTTAACGTCCTAACGTTCCATGTTGCTAATTTTAACGTCTCCTGTCCTTGTCTTGCGATGATCAGTCTTTAGGCGAATCATAATGTACTAGGCACTTTTAAAGAGGTAGTTTGCCGAATAGTTAGTTAGTTAGTCGGGGTTCCAACTTCACGGCAGCGGGTCGTCCCCATTATGCTCCATTCCCGTGCCAGCGAATATCACAAAATGCTCCCCACTGTCCAATGTGAAAAGTGGAATAGACGAGAGTCTCGGCAATCCAACAGCCCGCACAGGTACACTGTGCATAATGCTGCCGTCAGAATGTCAACACAAAATTCATCCACGAATACCACAGTTCATGTCGATGGACTCGGCAGTCACCAGAAAGACCTCATTGACCCGGGTTTCCTCACATGGCTCTGTCTCTATCCGCAGGGCGACCCGCCGAAAGTGTCGCACAAAGCACGAACTCCGCAGCTTCATCGCCGACTCCCAGGAGTCTCCCGAAACATGCACTCGTCAACCGAAAGGGCAAAACAGTTTGTCGGTGCTTTCCTCTATGGCAGTAACCGTACTGGTCGGGTGACCGCAGCCATTGTCTCACGAAAGAGATCCTCTGCCTGCTGTCGCGAAACTTGAGACCATAACCAACACACATCTATCGGCTGCCCTCAAAATTTCATCCACCACCTGCCTTCCGTGGCTTCTTTTGAACACTTCCAATAAACGAATTCGAAATAACACCATATAATCCACAGGAAAACACTAAACAGCGTCTCCGCGAAGAATAAACGCGTCACTTCGTCGCCATTTGTATGAAGCTGGCAAGGCCCCCGGTTCAGATAACATCACAACAGAAATGATTAAAGCTTTAGAAGAATATGGAATAGATCAAGTCACCAAACTGCTGAACAAATTATATAATACCGGAGATATAACTTCTGAATTATGTAATTATGTAATTATTGCAATCCCAAAGAAATCAGGAGCCTTGGAATGTGATCAACATAGAACAGTTAGTATAATGAGTCACATCACGAAGATTTTGCTACGAATTATCATGCAAAGAGTGAGAAAGAAAATACAACCTGAAATAGGGGAAGAACAATGTGGGTTTGTAGAAGGAAAGGGTACAGTAAATGCTGTGTATATGCTGCGATCAGTTATTGAACGTTCTATAGAAGTAAACAAAGATATACATCTTTGCTTTATTGACTACACAAAGGCTTTCGATAGAGTAAGACATGTCAACATGGTAGATATGCTTGCAGATCTACAAATTGATGGGAAAGACATTAGACTTATAAAAAACATATATTGGAAACAACAAGCTGCCATAAGGATTGATAATGACGTGGGACAATATCAGCCTATTAAGAGAGGTGTTAGGCAGGGATGTGTAATGTCTCCAGATCTTTTTTCCCTATACAGTGAAAATATTTTCAGAAATGTAGAAGATATAAATCGAATCAGCACTGGAGGACGAAACATCAATAACATTAGATATGCAGATGATACAGTATTGATTGCTGGCAATCAGCAGGAACTGCAACAATTAGTACATGTATTTGTTGCACACAGTGAACAGCGGGGGTTAGAATTAAATTGTAAAAAGACACAGATTATGGTCGTCACTAGGAAGAACGAAATACCACAATGTAATATACAAGTAAATGGGAATATTCTTCAACAGAGTGAATCGGACAATTATCTCAGAACAGTTATAACATCTGATGGGAGATGCCTTGAAGAGATAGAACAAGAATCGCCATGGCGAAAGTAGCCTTTAGCAAGATGAAATACATACTGACAAATAAAAAGATGTTAATTGAAACGAGAAAAAGAGTGTTGAGGTGCTACATAGAGCTTGTTCTTTTTATGGATGTGAAGTTTGTACAAAGAGTAGTCAAGCTGAAAAACATTTGATGGCTGCAGAAATGTGGTTTCTGAGGAGAATGCAAAGAATACCATAGACAGACAGAAAAACCAATGACCAAGTACTACAGGAGACAAATGGAAATCGTACACTGATTAGAGAAATTAGACGTAGACAGTCAATTTTTTTTTGGATATGTTATGATAAGATATAGATTGGAGAACTTGGTGACAACTGGCAAGATCGAAGGGAACAGACCAAGGGGAAGACCGAGAAGTAAATACCTGGATGCCTTGGCCACATGGCATGGTCGAGACAGGATCACTGAGCTGATCCACGACTCTGGTGATCGAGTGAAATGGCGAGTCATCAAAGCCCACGCTTTCCGGCATGGCACATGATCGATTGATTAAACATTACGAACTAAAATATAGACAGCTACGGAGTGATCGAGTGTCGGAATCGATGGATCCAATAGATGTCTTTGTTTAATGTGATTTTTATTTGCCAAATAAAATATCACTGTACGTAGTGTGTGTCCTTGTCGACAAATATCGTCTTTCTGAGTTTTGAAGAAAAAGAACTTGCAAACAAAAGAAAGACAAGAAGAGAGAATAATAGTCTTCTGAAGTTAATCGACGGCGGTAGTAAACGTCACGTGACCAGCCGCGTATGTGAATAACGCTCAGTATTATTCACAGACGTTTGTGCATAATCTCTCCCTTTACATATTTAGGATCAGGGGTAAATAGCAAATTATCCCTTAATCAGAAAATCAACATCAAGATTGATAAGGCAGCAACAACAGTGAACAGGTTAACAAAAAGAGTCTGGGAGAACAGGAAGCTTACTGCCAAAACAAAAGTCCTTGTCTACAAAGCCTGTGTCCTTAGCACTCTTCTTTACGGCAGTGAAGCCTGGTAAACTTACTCACACCAAGAGAAATGTTTAGACAGTTTTCATATATGGTGTCTGCGAAGAATACGTGGTATTAAGTGGCAAGACGAAGTCACAAATACTGAAGTATTGGAAAAATCAGGTTGTGTGGCGGTTTGCTCCATGCTCAGTCTTCGTAGACTTAGATGGATAGGATACGTTAGGAGGATGGATGATGATAGAATACCAAAGGGCATCTTTTTTTGGTGAATTACAGATGGGTAAGAGATCTCGGGGTCGGCCTCTACTACGATACAAAGATGTGCGTAAGCGGGACATGATTGATACAAGCATTGATAATGCACATAGGGAGCAAGTCACCGCTGAACGTGTTGCATGGCGGGACATGATTGATACAAGCATTGATAATGCACATAGGGAGCAAGTCGCCGCTGAACGTGTTGAATGGTGGGCAAATATCAGAAATTGAAAAAAGACAAAGGAGAAAATGATTACAGATAGGTCACACACTGAGCGCTACAGACGTAAGGTGGTGCGTAATGGTGAAAATGACCATGTGTTCACATGCATCCATTGTAGACAAACATTTACAGCACGAATTGGTCTGATCAGTCACATTCGCTAACGCCATATAGGTTGTAATTATTATGCCTTTTTAAAGCACAATGTAGCAAACTATCGTCTGTCAAGACGGCAAGGTGCCAATCATCATCATCATCATCATCTTCCACTTCTGCCGTCAAGCGTCGTGGGGAGGAATAATTTGCGTTCCAGCGCCCGGTGGACGGCACCGGATAGTGTCATTCCGTGGGGTTGTACAATGTCTCTGATGTCGTCAATCCATTTTCTTCTTGGACGCCCTCGTGGTCTCGTCGCAGATGATCTTTGATGTAAGGCCAGTAGGTGCCAATGAATGAATAAAATTACCAAAGTTGTACAAAGCCATTATATTCTATACAATGAATGAATAGTCTACACAATGGCTAAAAACGCTATACTATTACTAAGTATTATAAACAATGGCTAAATATTTTATACTATTGCAGAATATTATATCATCATCAAGTGCCCTGCCAGCTGGCGCATGCGTACTTGTCTCTCCACAGATCTCGGTCCCTGGTGTTCTGAATCAACTCTGCTGATGATATTCCTCCATGCCATTGTCTCAATCCATCTAGCATCCTATCTCTTAGTCTGCCTCTGCTTCTCTTCCCCTTGATATTTCGAATTCACATCAAGGCGGATGTTTAAAACTGAACTAGGTTCCCCGGTCGACCCAGCCTAACATGAGTACAAGGAGATGTGTTGGGAAGTAAATGCTGCCAGAATGTTGTTGATCACACTGCCCCACGTGTGCCGATTGATCTATTAAAATATGGATCTCGCACATGATGCCTCAAGGCTTATGAAAAGTGTCCTTATTTTACTATATACCCAATATGCCCGCATACGTGAAAAGTGTCCTTTTTAGGTGATTTAACCAGTTCCCTTCCTCATTATTTTACTTTCCAAACAATTCCCAGAAAACTGAAAATCTGGTACCAACTTCAGAAGGCTGGGTCGACCCTAGAGCTTCTATTGGTCAGCATAAAGAGTGCTGCTACTGCTGACTGCTGAACCCTGACCACTGACTTGATCAGCAAGCGCACTAACCACTATACCACAATGCCTACTGCGTATTTATATAACACTCGATTTTTCAATAAACTAACTCTCGTATTGTGTCTATTCATCATCATGTAACAGATCAGTGGCAGAACGTTATTCTCATCACGGCCCACCAAAAAGTGTCTAGATCCTGTGCCAGCTCTCCTGCCTCATGGCCTAGGCTTCCTGCAATGGCCTGTGTCGATCTTCGTGCTGGTCGACCCGTCTCTTCTTCCAGGTACCATGCCCTTCACCGATGTTCTTTCCGAACCACCATGACGTTTAATGTGGCCACACTGGTATTTCTGTGTTTGAGACAGTGTTGTTTATTAGCCAGGTTTCTTCGATATTCATATCTTTCAGAATGTCAGTATTTTTCTTATTCCTGGTCCCTGATAGTTTAAGACTTTTTCTGTAACATGTAAGTTCAAAAGTCCAGATTTGCTTTTATACTGATTGTGAAATAATCTATGACTCGCATCCATACATTGCCACGAGAAAGATGCTTGTTCTCAAACAGTTAATTTTAATGTGTTTGCTGATGTTGTGACACATCACACTGTTTAACCACTGCACTGATGTGGCCAGCAGTCTATGTTTAAATTCTTGTAAACATCCCCAATGTTGCTGATTATGGAGCCAATATATTTACAGTCTGTGATATTTTCAATTTATTCATTGCTGATGTGATGTTTGTCTCGCTTGTAATTTTGTCCGTGGATATTATTGGTTTTCTCTTTCAGCTCAGAAAAAAGGCTTTGTTTTTCGCTGTGGTTCTTGACAAATAGGATCAAGTCTTCTAATCCCTTAGCTCTATAATTGATGATGATTGCCATCTTCATATCTGAGTTCTGTACGTGGATTTCCACAAATATAAACTATTACATGCATATATACTTATAAAACCAATATAAAATAATTTAGAATTGGACAAAATAACTAAGTATTACACAGAATGTCTAAATATTCTTCTTAATCGTTTATTTTATTGTTATATTTAAATTACTGAAATCCCCGTAATACAAGTGTTTATAGAGCTTCATTAAAAATGAGTTAAATGACACAACCTATTCTGTACATACCAAGATTAACTCAAACAGAGTGCCCTGGTCCACCTTCAGAAACTCTGCATCCCATGATGGAATATCATCTGTTCTTTTCTCTATGTCCCCATCATCTTCAGGGGGCGGAGGATCATCTTTGTGAAATGTACACCACTGGATACGTTTCTTCAGAATTGCAGAGTTCACATTTGGCAATGGAACTGGCTCACCCTCATCCTTATCCAAGCCTAGATCTAGTGTAATAGCATTGATGTTATATTAATGACAGTAAGACCGAAACCCCTCAATAAGACCGAAACATAGCAACCCCACAATGAGACCGAATCAACAGCTATGGTTTCGAGCCGGCCCGGTCTCTAAATTGTTAATGATCACATTAACTGGTCTGGTCAGTCACATTGGCTACGGCCATGGGTTGTAGTTAGTATGCCTGTTTTTTATTATTATTTTTTTTTTGGGGGGGGGGGGAATCACAATGTAACAAACTATCGCCTGTCAAGACGGCAAGGTGCCAGTTAAGACGTAGTTGCATATCCGTTGCAGGACGTCGCAGTCCATCCCAGCATTTTTTTTATGTTTGTGATCTCTTGGCAAGTTTACGTTCAGTAAACAGTATATATATATATATCAAACTACAACTGGACGGTCTCCCTGGCCTAGGTGTTAGCGACTTTCTCCGTAATCCCGTATACTCTCGTGAGTAACGTGACGACGGCGAGAATCGGTAGCGGTTCTAACTGCAACTGCGTCAGTAACTTACGGGGTATGTGAGCCGGTCGCTCAGAAAGCAATGGCAAACCACTGAGCGTAATCTTGCCAAGAAATCAACAATCAGATGAAAGATGCTGATGTTGACAGCGATGTCCTGTAAAGGAATGCAAACATTTAATCTCTGCTGGGACACATCTGAACCAGCAGCTTTCCCATCCTTCAGAAATTCCCTTCGGAATCGTCTCCTGCATATAACTATTGCTTTTATTATTTTTTCTAGATGTCATCACCAAGTATATCTAAATAGTTTAATTAAAGAATTAGACGGTCTCCCTTGCCAAGGGGTTTAACGACGTTGTTGGTAATTCCATATATCCACGTGGGGAAAACAGCTGCGAGAGATTCGGCAGCGGATCGCGCCGCGCTGGTAACTTACGGGGGTATGTGAGCCGGTCGTGCAGAAAGCAATGGCAAACTACTGAACGTAAAACTTCCCTAGTACATCAACTGCAGCTGAAAAATGCTGGTGTTGACTGCAACGTCCTGTAAGGGATGTGCAACACTTTTTAAAAACGCACACATTACGGCCCCAACGATGCATAGAAAAGTTACACAGTAGAGTTCCGTCCAAAGGTTTCTGGTGTACTTTCCTCATTTCTGTATGTCGGGTCGAAGCTGGGAGTCTCTTGTATATATATACAAGGCTGTCAAGAATCTTCTTACGCTGTCTTCGTTTATCTCTCTTGCCGCAAATCTTTCCACTTGTCACAACATGTTTCAGTTTTTGTCTTCTCATAATGTTGCCAAAAAAACTGATGTTTGTGATAAGTTGTCTTTTCCACTCAGCTTCCCTAAAAAAGTCCAGATTGCTTATTTTGTTTGTCCTATTAATTTTAGCATTCTTCTATAAAACCACATCTCCAAGGCTTCCCTTAGTCTGCTAATTGTCCAGAATTCGCAGCCGTATGTTAAAATTAGTTCTATGTAACATGCAAGAACTCTTTTTATAACTGTCAAGGACAATGACTTAGGGCACAAAACGTTATTCATATGATAGAATGCAGTTTTTGCCTATCCTATTCTGTTCTGTATCTCAGTGATGCACCTTCCATCTGATGTTATCCATGTGCCTAGATATCTGAATTTCTGTACTTACCCCAAAATAACGCCATTTACTTTAACTGCACAGTTTCTTTGATATCATCATGACTTCTGTTTTTCTATTATTCAAACTAAGGCCCATTTTTTCACTTTCTACAACCACTGTATCTATCATTTCTTGCAGATCCTTCTGAAAGGTGTATCTATTTTACTCTATGTTGTGTGAATTCTGCCGTATGTACCCAACGAGATGCAGCGAAATATGCCAGCAGTATATCGTACAATCTATGGTTTGTGTCTTCGTGATTCAAATTACATAATTTTTTACAGTTTCCAAAAATATGAACTCAATAAAACTATTCCAACAACCCATACTATGATCAAGGACACACATCTAATTACTGCAAGCAATTAAACATTGAGTAGTTCAGATAATATTACCTTCCACAAATGGACGGAGTAGGCCTGACAACTTGGCAATTTCAACATCAACAACAAAGATCTCTCCCTCAGAGCTTTGTAGTTTTAAGTTTGGCATCTGAAAGTCAATTACAAAAGCACTTTAGTATTATCCAACTATCTCCCTGTGATTGCCCCCTCAGTAGTAGATTTGTCATAAGCTGCTGAGTCTAATATACACCATCTATTTAACAAAATCAAAACACGCGTGTGTCAATCTGGAGAGGACAATAAAACAGTGGAGAACTGTCCTTTAAACTTTGTGAGAGGCGCAGAGCAAACATGGCCTGCTCAACCCTGGGAGTGGCAGTATCGCAATGGTAAGCACGCTTGCCTGCTAGTCTGATGGTCATGTGTTCGAATCCACATAAAGATAGGGATGTTTATTTTAATTGATCTGGGTTGCTAGGTCGAGCCAGTTTAAAATTGATACCGGGAAATGTTCTGGAAAGTAAAGGCGACGGGCGCGAAATTGACCATAGCAATCATCGAGTGACGATTGGTGTATACAAATTATATGCTTGACACTATACTCCAAAGACATACCACGGCTGGCTTGAGTAAGTGTCCTCTACTATTTCACTGAACCCCACTAAGAGAAAATCTGTGTGGCGGCAGGAGAAACCTCAGAGTGGTTGCCAGTGTTCTATAGTCTGTCCAGAAATGAATGCCGTCATTCAATTATTTTGAAAACTGTCTGTTGCATCGTTATCAAATTTTTCCTGCCGTCTTATATTTACTTCAACCCAAGGAATATATCTTTGATAGGTCCAAAAGCAACTTACATCATCGAAAGCGGTGACATTTCTTTGATGTTTTGGCGAAAATGAATTGAATGCATGCTAACAAACTAGTCTTGCAGTAAAGCACGTCATTTCGGATATAGTGCATTCACATTTGTTTGCCTCAATATAAAAATCCATATCTCAGTAACCAACTGAGGAGAGAAAACTGTGAGATTTAGCATAAAACCATACCATTATGTCCACGCAACAAAAACAATTTTGTTCTGGAGATTGTACAGCAGATTTCAAAGTTTGTTTATATGCGGTATATAATTTACTGGTCAGAGGTGAAGGGCACATTATTAGAAGTATTGCGTCTTCACAAGGAAACATTAGCGTTGAATGGTTAATTTCCTCGTGGTTCGCGGAATTGGCTTTATGACAAGAACCCCGCGCCGTTTAAAATGGGAGTGTTCAGAGGTGTCATCAATATGTGGGTACTTTCATTAATCCTGATTATTTTTTTTTAATCTTACCACTTATCGCTAACATCTGAATGTGTGAATATTGTTCAATGGGATTGAATGTGAAATTTTGTACACTTCAAAGCATCGCTATTAAGTTGTACACAAATTTTTTGACAAGAAGCTGATCGTAGGAAACTGTTTCTTCTTCTTCTTTCGTTCGCTTGAAATATGTCTATAACTGCAATGCTGTCTCTTGTATGAATTGAACTGTCTTTTTCAGTTCACACAGCGGTCCATAGAGTTTATTTCCACTGTCGTCTCTCTAGGCCAGAAGATTTGCCTAGATATGTTATATTTTGGGCAGTCTTGGAGTATGTGCTCTGCTGTCTGCGACGCCAATCCACATGTGCAAATGGCTGTTTCACCAATCTTGAATTTTGTATACATGTGGTTGCGTATCTATTGTGCACTGTTCTGAGGCGCAGAATAATGACTTGTTCTGGTCTGTCCATAACGTGGTAGTCATCTTGAGCAGGTTTTGGTGGCTTTCTGACTGATTTGATCATTCTTTTCTTTTGGTGGTATGTAACGGGCACATCAGGACTGTTCTTCTTCGGCTCCTTTCTTAGCCAATTGGTCAGCTCTGTCGTTTCCGGGTACTCCACAGTGGGATGGTATCCACTGTATGGTGACCTTATGCTGACTGCTAAGTTCAGAAAGTAGTGTCCTTAGTACTGGCAATTTCCCAGACAGGAGCGCCTCGAGTACTGATTTTGCATCTGTCAATAGCACCACAGGTTGTGTACCACTGCTGGTATTTATAGTGTTTTTTATTTTTGTTTTTTTTTTTGCCTCAATATAAAATTCAATATCTCAGTAACCAACTGAGGGAAAATGATGAGATTTAGTATATAACCTTATCATTATGTCCACCCAACAAAAAAAAATTTTTGTTCTGGAGATTTTACAGCAGATTTCAAAGTTTGTTTATATGCGGTATATAAATTACGACTTAGAGATTACGTCCATCATTTTAACAGTATTACAGCTTCACCAAGACACGTCCCCGCATTTTTTAAAATTTTCACGTGATTTCGTTTTGAAACAAACAGCGCGAAGTTAAATGGGATTGTTCAGAGGTGTCTCCAAATGGGGGTTCTTTCATGAAACGTGATTATATAAATAAACTAGCTGACAAGGCCCGGCTTCTGGCGGGGATCTATCTATCTATCTATCTATCTATCTATCTATCTATCTATCTATCTATCTATCTATCTATCTATCTATCTATCTATCTATCTATCTATCTATCTATCTATCTATCTATCTATCTATCTAGCTAGCTACCTATCCTATATCCTGCCTGCCTGTCCGACCACCCACTACACCTACCTTTCTGCTTACCTACCTACCTACCTTTCTGCCTACCTACCTACCTACCTTTCTGTCTGTCTGTCTGTCCGCGCTATTAAATATTGATAAAAGTTACTGGAAAAAATGTGAGGACCATGTGTTGAAAGAGGAAGAGGACTATTGGAGAAAGGATGGATTGAATTTTATGCAACCGAGAGCAATCATCAACCTACTGGAATCGTCCGACACAGATTAAGGTCTGAGCAGATCGCAGACCTTAATCTACGTACACACTTACTGGGATATTTTGCTCCAACTATTCAGACGAATTGCAGGCCCTAAACATTACAGCATCAGCATCAGCTGAAGAAACAAGAAGGAAATGAAAAATAAGGTAAGAAGTATATTCCTTCTACTTTCCTGTTAATTTACAAATTATTTACCCCGTGCCTCTGTAAATTCTCTGTCTTTACTAATATTACACATTGCACCCCTCTCGGGATTCTCCGTGGTGAAGTGGTCAAGCCGTCTGACTCGGGCTCCGAAGGTTGTATGTTCGATTCCGGGCCGCGTCCTTCATTTCACGAGTGCATTTTTTCGGAGACTCCCGAGGGTCGTCGCTGGAGCTACGGAGTTCGTGCTTTGTGCGACGCTTTCCGCGCTGCGGAAAGAAACTGAGCCATATGGGATAAAAACCCGGTGCAATGCAGCCGACCCTGTAAGCTACTTCTTTCATTGCACCCACTCCCATACGAATCCGGATACGCCTTTGTGTGTCATCTGAATTTGCAGGTCTCCAATTACTGTAAACATAACTTCGTTAGCGAGAAATCACTAGAAGTTCAGCAAAACATCAAAGGAATGTCGCCGCTTTTGATGATTTAAGTTGTTTTTGGACCTATCAAAGACATATTACTTGGGTGGGGGTAAATATAAGACGGTTGGAAAAATTTCATAATGATGCAACAGACAGTTTTCAAAATAATTGATCGTGAATGAAGGCATTCAAATCGGAACATACTATAGTAATTTCTCTGTTGCTATCTTGATTGCCTCAATTTCAGCATCGTAGTTATGGCAGTACTTTACTGTCGGTACTCTAGCTGTGTCCCTAGTATTATTTGGGTATTCTATGTACACTCCCGCTCCTCCATTTCGAAAAGCATTTTGTGCTGACCCATCTATGTTGACTCGGATCCAGAGGTCCTGTGGGTATTCTTCATCAAGGAAGCTGAGAGTGGCTGTTCTGCGCTGCACGCTGTTCTGTTCTTCCTTGTCAAATATTCCTCTCACTTTTGTCTGGATTTGTAATGATAGTCTATGCTCATCTTTCCATGGAGTTCGCTCTGGAATAGTTGTTAGGGGAATACCAACTGTGGGCAGATCGGTGGTTTCTCTGCAGAGTCGTTTGGCCTGGGGGATAAAACTACTTCTTTTCAACCGCCCCATAGGTAGGTTTTCAAATCTGTTCTTCATAGGGTGGCCTGGCAAGCTGAGGAACTTTTCTGCTTGTATTAGCGTTTTCGTATCTCTGCGCTCACTCAGTGCTTGTGTCCTCCCCATCTTCTCCATTTCCACTATAGGGGTTGATCTCATCCCTCCTGTGGTGACTCTAAGTGCTTGATTTTGCACCTTGTCCAGCTTGTCCAGCTCTTGTAGTGTGGTTTTTTATGCTGAACACCACGCAGTTGACCCGTATGCCAGGTGTGGTCGTATGCTCTGTTGATAAACTTTGCTAAGTATTTTCCTACTGGCTCCCCATGTGGTTCCACTTAGCTTTCTCAGGATGGCTATTTTCCTTCTGGCTTTTGCTACTGCTTTGTTAATATGCTTTCTCCATGTCAGCCTGCCATCAAATGTTACTCCAAGGTATGTTGGTTCTTTATCTTCTCTTAGGGGTGTTCCATTTATCTGGATGGTCCCTGCTTTTTGTTTTGGAAAGAGGGTAAATAGGGTGGTGCTGCACTTGTCAGTGTTTATGCTGACACACCATCTATTTGCCCATGCAACAAATGCATCTACAGCTCTTTGTAGCAATCTGGTGGCCACTGATGCATGTTCATTTGTGCTCCATAGAACCAGGTCATCGGCGTACATTGCCGCTTTAATTCCATGCAGTAGATTAGCAACGAGATCATTGATGAAGATTAGAAAAAGTGTGTGGGACAAGGCTCCGCCCTGGGGGACACCGTGACGCAGTAGTACTTTCTTGCTCTTTAGTCCGTCTATCTGTACTCGGGCTCTTCTGTTGTGCAAGTATGCTTTCACCCATTTGTACATTCTTCCATTGACTTTGCAGTTTCTCAGTTTATTCATCAGACCTTCTTTCCAGACTTTGTCAAAGGCTTTCTTCAAATCTATCCATGCCGCAAGCACCAGCTTCTTCTCTTAGAATGCATCCTCAATTTCTTGAGAGAGGTAGGTTGTCTGATCTTCTGTAGAGTAGCACTGCCTAAAGCCAGCCTGCTGTGGCACAAGGATGTTTTTACTTTCAATGTACCACTGCAGTCTGTGATTGATGATGCGCTCCAGTGTTTTGCAGAGACTTCTGGTGAGGCAAATTGGTCTGTAGCTAGAGGCAATGGAACTATCTTTCCATGATTTTAGGAGGGGTATCATGATTGCTTCTCTCCAGACTTGTGGAACACAGCCTAAGGTCCAGCTGTTATTGAAGATCTGCAACAGCTTTGCTTTGGCCTCTGTTCCTAGGTTCCTGGTCATTTCATTGGAGATACCATCAGCTCCTGGTGACTTTCTCATTTTCAGTTTTGATATGACTAGCTCCAGTTCGCTGATTGTGATGTGTGCTTCCAGAACCTCATGTGCTATTTCCTTCTGTCCTGTATGTTGCCGTTTCTCTCGAATCTCTTGTTGTTTCTCTGGACTAATTTTGATATTTTTATCTTGTGCGAATGAGTCCGCAAAATGGTCAGCTGCTTGCTTTCTTGTTAAGATGTTTCTATCTTTATGTAGTGCAATTTTTGAGTTTCTCCCTGTGCCCTCATCGTTAAGTTGTTTTATTAGCTTCCACAATTTCCTTGTGTCTCTTTCAAAGTTCAGAGACTCTGTTTTTTCCTGCCAGCTTTTCCGTCTAGCCTGCAGCTTGGCCCTTTGAAATTTGGCTTTTGCGTGCTGGAATTTATTGTGGTGCTCTTGGCTGGGTGTGGCCTCTGCTTGCTTTCTACATACTTCCACATCATTATGCAACTGTTCCAGTTCACTACTCCAGTAGGGTTTATATTGTTTACGGTCTCCTCTTGGTACTGTTTCTCGCGCTGCCTGTAGTATACATTTCCCAAACTCTTCAATTACTTTATTTATGTCTTTCTCAGTGTTCAGGTTTTTAACCAGTATGCTGGTGCGATTCTTGTACATTGCCCAGTCTGCTTTCTTGTAGTTCCACCTCGAGAGGGTGCTGCTTTCACTTACAAGCTCATTTTCTACAGTTAGAAAGACTGGCCGATGGTCACTGCCACCAAGTTGTTTCCCAACAATTCGTGTAATGTTCCACTCCAGGTCTGATGAATGAAAAGCCAGGTCAGGTGTAGTTGTAGTGTGCCATGATCTCGAGTAGAAAGTATGTGGGTCGGACGGCTTGTTAACCAAGATGAATATATTCTTATCATGCCAGTCTTCCAGTCTCTCTCTCTCTCTCTCTCTCTCTCTCTCTCTCTCTCTCTCTCTCTCTCTCTCTCTCTCTCTCTCTCTCTCTCTCTCTCTCTCTCTCTCTCTCTCTCTCTCTCTCTCTGATCCATGTGATCATAGCCCCAACTCTGCGAGTGGCTGTTGAAATCGCCACACACAATCATTTTTTCTGTTAATGGTAGTGTGTCCAGTGCCTGTGAGCGGTCACTTGGACAGTAGTAATTAATCAGATGTAGGTCTGTATAGCCTGTCTTAAGTTTAAGTGTGGAAACTGTTTCAAACTGTTACAAATCCCAAAAAAAAGAACAGTGCATGCATTGGGTTTCTTCTTCTTCTTCTGCGTTCATCCGGATGTGTTTTTTTTTTTTCGGACGTGATTGTGTTGTGCCTGTTTACAGCAGAGCTGCGTTCTTGCGCCTTAGGTCGATACATCCGACTTCTGCGGGCATTTGTTAACCGGATTAACCTACCCGGGCATTGGGTTTGAGTAAACGGTCATTTCGTCGAGGGTGCAAGAATCTGGAATAAAACCAACACGCGATAAGCAAACGGTAGGTAGAAAGGCAATTGTAGACAGCTTTGACAAGGATGTCATAAGGCGAGTTATTATAAAAATGATGGATGCCAAAGAAACAGTGACTGTAAGAAAACTTAGGGTTTGGTTGAGAAAGAACAATAACATAGAGCTATCCAAAACAACTTTGTGGAAAATTATAAAGACATTAGGCTTCACTTTTAGAAAGTACAAGGGAGGTAGAAATATCCTTTGCGAGCAACCGCATTTAGGAGCCATGAGAAACAGATACCTACTGTGAAATAAGGGAAATGCGCAAAGAAAAACATGACATAGTGTATTTGTATGAGACGTGGATCAATGCGCACCACACAAGTGAAAAGGAATGGCAATCAGTGGATGGAAAAGATAAAGCGTTATGTGCCCAGTAGTAAAGGACAGCGTTTGGTCATAGCCAATGCTGGTAGTACTTATAATGGCTTACTACAGAATGCTGCGCTAGTGTTCGTATCAAAGCATACAGACAATAGGGATTATCATAATGAGATGAATGGTAATGTATTTAGAGATTGGTCGAGAATACAGTACTTCCATCTATATAAGCTCGCTTTATGACATCCTTGTCAAAGTTGTCTACAATAACCTTTCTACCTACCGTTTGGTTATTGCGTGGTGGTTTAATTCCAGATTCTTTCACCCGTGGAAGAAATGACCGTTTACTCATACCCAATGCATGCACTGTTCTTTTTTCGGAATTTGTGATAGCATAAAACAGTTTCCTGCGATCAGCTTCTTGACAAGAATATGTGTACAACTTCATAGCGATGCTTTGAAGTGTACAAATTTTCAAATTAAATCCCATTGAACAATATTCACACATTTCAATGTTAGCGATAAGTGGTAAGATTTAAATATGTATATATATATATATATATATATATATATATATATATATATATATATATATATATATATATATATATATATATATATATATATATATATATATATATATATATATATATATTAACAATGAAATCTGCTGTACGATCTACAGAACAAAAATATTTTTGATGGGTGGACATGATGATAAGGTTATATGCTAAATCTCATAATTTTCCCTCAGTTGGTTACTAAGATATGGATTATTATATGGAGGCAAACAAATGTGAATGCACTATAAGGAAGACAGGCGTGGTTATTTGACAGCAGATACAGAATAAGAAAAATTACTGTTTGAATATCACCAAAACTGTATGATATAGTGAAAAATTTCAGACTAGTTACCAATGTTAGCAGGAAGATAAACATGGTTATGTTACAACAGATGAAGAATAAGAAGACAATTGAACGTTACAAGGAGAAACACCATCGTATTAATGTCTGATTACCACTGTAGCAAAACACCTCTAAATGTACCAACGATGAGATTCGTGGAGCAGGTTGCTTGCTTACAGACCATCCATCCATCATGTGCCATGCCGGTAAGCGTGGGCGGTCATGTTCTGCCATCTCACTCGATCACCAGAGTCGTGAATTTTAATTTTTTTTAACTTTTGGTTTTTTTCCCCGAAGTGTTCGTGACAAAGTTCACACAGGGTTAAATTTATTTACATATCACGTGAAGTAGTTAATCCTAATTGTTTGTAGATTACTCTTCTTTTTTAGGACATTGCAGTCAACACCAGCATTTTTCAGCTGCTCTTGCTGTTGAGGCAAGTTTTACGTTCAGTAATTTACCATTGCTTTCTGAACGGCCGGCTCACATACCTCCGTAAGTAATCAGCGCAACGCAATCCGCTGCCAATCTTGCCCAGGTATTTACTTCTCGGTCTTCCCTTTGGTCTATTCCCTTCAATCTTGCCAGTTGTCACCAAGTTCTCCAATTCATTTCCTCTCATCTTCTTCTTCTTCTTCAGCGTTCCGAGCCATTGAGGTTCTTTGCTGCAGATACAATCCGTCTCCATTCGTCTCTCTGGTGGACCTTCTCTTGCCAGTCGATTCCAAGTGCTTGTAGGTCTGTATATATATTATCTCTCCACCGTCTTCTTGGTCTACCTCGGGGTCTACGGTCATTTATTTTCTGAGTGTAAGCGAGTTTTGTTTCCCTATTATCTTCCATTCTTTCTATATGCCCACGCCATTGTAGTCTTATTAGCCTTCATGATACCAGTGATTAGCGGGGACTTAAACAGATCATAAATGTCTTTGTTACTTCTTCTTTTCCACTCTCCACTTTGTGTATCCCTAATGGGTCCAAAGATGTGTCTTAAAATTTTGTTCTCAAAGGTTTGTAACAAGGCTTCGTCTCCTTTCGTTGTACTCCAGGTTTCAGAGCCATACAGCACAACTGGTCTGATCAGTGTTTTGTATATTGTGATTTTATTTCCTCTCATAACATGCCCAAAAAATGTTGACTGTTTACGTCTAATTTCTCTAATCAGTTTACAATCTTCATTTGTTTCTTGAAGGACTTGTTCATTGGTCTTTCTGACTGTCCATGGTATTTTTTGCATTTTCCTTTTTTTTTTTTCTCAACACTTTTTTTCTCGTTTCAATTGACATCTTTTTATTGGTCAGTATGTTTTTCATCTTGCTAAAGGCTACTTTTGCCATGGCGATTCTTGTTCAAGCTTTGAGTTTCTCAGTTCTATATTATAGTTCATAATGTTTAATATTTTGTTTATTAAAATATTTGGTACTTCAATTTTAATTCACCGCAAACAAAGAAGAATCCCTTCGAGCCTCATTTGCATCGGTCCGGCAATCATTTTCCGGTTTAGTGTTCGGTGGACTGCTAGACCAATCGATGGTTTTTTTTTTTAAGGATTACACTAAACCGGAAAATGATTGCCGGACCGATGCAAATGAGGCTCGAAGGGATTCTTCTTTGTTGCAGTGAATTAAAATTGAAGTACCAAATTTTTTTTTTTTTTAATTTGCCTGCGGAGAGACGAACCCCAGTCTCCACCGTAACAGGCCTAAACACTAACCACTACACCACCGAGGACACAATAATAATTCCACAAACATTAATAATATAGTCAAACCTAGGTCACGTGACTGCGAATAATCACGTGACCAGCAGTTTGGGAATAGTGAGAGATTTTATTACCAAACGTTTGGTGCATCCGCGAATAATCACGTGACCAGCCGTTTGGGAATAATGAGAGATTTTATTACCAAACGTTTGGTAATAATCACTTCGTACTGGTAATGTCCATTCAATGTGTGACTACAGCTAAGTAAACACAACATTGTGACTAATTCAAAACTCACACGCACACTACTATCACACGGTGTACACAGAGCTAAAAAATGAGGCTTATCACAGTTTGACTTACTTTAAAACTCTACGGCTTCCCAGAAAACACTCACTCATTGGCACCTTGCCGTCTTGACAGACGATAGTTTGTGCTTTAAAAAGGCATAATAACTTTTAACTATGGCGGTAGCGAGTGTGACTGATAAGGCCAATTTGCGCTGTAAATGTCCGTTCACAGTGGGTGCATGTGAACACGTGGTCATTTCCACCATCATGCACCATCTTACGTCTCAAACGCTTGGTGTGTGACTTTTCTGCAATAATTTTCTCCTTTGACTTTATTCCATTTCTGATATTTGCCCTCCATGCAACACGTTCAGCGGCGACTTGCTCCCAATGTGCATTATCAATGCCTGTATCAATCATGTCCCGCTTACACACATCTTTGTATCGTAGTAGAGGCCGACCCTGAGATCTCTTACCCATCTGTAATTCACCAAAAAAGATATCCTTTGGTATTCTACCATCATCCATCCTCCTAAGATGTCCTATCCATCTAAGTCTACGAAGACTGAGCATGGAATAAACTGTCACACAACCTGATCTTTCCAATACTTCAGTATTTGTGATTTTGTCTTGCCACTTAATACCAAGAATTCTTCGCAGACACCGCATATGAAAGCTGTTTAAGTTGTTCTCTTGGTGTGAGTAAGTTGTCCAGGTTTCACTGCCATAGAGAAGAGTACTAAGGACACAGGCTTGATAGACAAGGACTTTTGTTTTGGCAGTAAGCTTCCTGTTCTCCCAGACTCTTTTTCTTAACCTGTTCATTGTTGTTGCTGCCTTACCAATCCTCATCTAGGGATAATTTGCTATTTACCACTGATCCTAGATATGTAAAATGGTCTACTATCTCTAGTTCGGCGTCGTCAATAAAGATTGATGGTACCCCATGTGCACCTTGTGACATAATCTGTCTTCTTTTTGCTAATTGTTAAACCAAATTCAGAACAAGCATTGGAGAATGCAGATAGTAGACATTGCAGAAAACAGCACGCTCGCTATTATCAATATTACACTATTCGCTGGTGGCAGATATCTGGCTGGTGTCACGAAAATGTACGTGCCTAATTAAAATAAGGTAGCCGTAGATTCGGCTTGCAATCGCTTGTGCTAGTTTGATGGTTTCAGTTTCAGTTCAGAGAGTTCCGAGAACTGTCAAAACATTCCCACAATCCAGAAAGAAAGAAAACACGTGGATTACTATTTTTGGATATACGCAATAAAAGGTGAAGGTAGTCCAAAACAGTTATTGCGTCGGTTAAACTATCTATATTTAGCTTTTGCTCGAAGCTCCGCGAACTTTTATCGTAAATGGAAGTTGTAATAAAAACATTGACAAAAGAATACAAAAGACAAGGTAAGCTTAGTTAGTTAGTTAATTAGTCGGCAGATCATCCTCATTGCACATCGAACCATTCAGTCCATAAGTGCTCGGATCCCCTCCTCAGCAAATCCCGCAGCGTGTAGCGGCTAACGACGCCAGTTCTGTGTTGGTTTATCAATCTTCTTTGGCTTCCTGAGTAGTGTTCTTGTTTGGCCACCCCTCTTTTAATTTGCTGTTCTAGCAGTCTGGCCATTGTTGTAGATTCACAATCATCACTTGGTTCTCGCAAAAGTCTTACTTCTCGTAGAGCATTCAGAATGTCAGCCTGGTCCATGGCGCGTCCGCCCTCCACAGTAGCCTCACCTGCGAGCTTGTCAGCCCGCTCATTTCCTTGTACTCCCGCATGCCCTGGCACGAAGATGAAACTAATCTTTGCCAGTCGAGACCGCTCCAGAGGCAGCAACCATTCTCTTCGGATCGACCCCTCCTCTATCCTCTTGATCATGTTCATTGAGTCGCTAAGGAAACAAGCCCTAGTGAATGTCTGTGTCTCGAGCCATGTTATTGCTTTACTTACTGCCATGACTTCCATGGTCAGGCTACTTGTGATTTCAGTGAAAGCACCAGAGTCCTCCTTCACAATTCTCCCTCCGGCCCAAGCTGTAAAGGCCCATGAGCTTCTCACATGTCGGACGACCGACCCATCTGTGTAGATGACCGCGTCACTGTCTAGCGAATTCTCGATAAATCAACGCTTGTACTTCAGCCTCCACAACAGCCGGATTTTCTTGTCTGCATTTCCTATCTAGTTGGATGCAAACTGAAAAGGATGTGCAGAAGTCTGTTGGCACTTGCACCCACTCCTCGGCAGGTTCTAAGTCCTCAAGTGAACACACCTGTTGAAGAATGTCTTCGGCTTGACCCATCCACGACCGTCCTCTTTTTAACCTGCTGCCCTTCACCTTCCTAATTTCACTATGCAGTGGATGTTGTGTGTTTGCGTTAACTCTGAGGTAAGCGCGTGCCCTGCAAACTTGTATTCTCTCTTCAATGGTTGGAAAATCAAGAAGGTAGCGCATCGCCCTGCATGCTGTATCTCTTGTACATCCAAGAATAATGCGCATAGCTTCATTCTGTATCCTTTCTATCTGCTTATGGCTGAGAGTCAGGATTGCCATTGCATACTCCAAAACAGACATGACCAGCCCCTCGTACAGAAGACAGATGGCGCTGCTCAGTTTGCTGCCGCCATCACCCGCATCGCAGCCAAACCCTGCTTGGCCTTTGTTATCATCTGGTCTATGTGCACATTATAAGCAAGGCTTCGATCAAACCGTATCCCTAGGTAATTCATTGCCTGCGTTCTTTCCGCCGTCTCTGAACACAGCATTACAGTTGGTGTTGGAGTGTTGACAATATGATTATTCAACGAGAACCAAGTCGCTGTTGCCTTTGTTGGGTTGAACATTGCCCCAGCTTCATCACACCAAGTACTTATGCGATTGAGTTCGGTTTGTAGTTCCACACCACAGCAACCTGCTCTCTATCCTTACCCTGACGAGACACTAAAACATCATCGGCATATGACAATGTCCTGCCAGGTCCAGTGATCTGCTCAATCGACAGGCTGGTCCTTGAAAGGACATGGAGGGCTCTGCAATACTGCTCCAATGGAGATGGTATTTTGGAGAAAAGTCTTGACACCAGCCTGTCTCCGATAGGTGCAGGTTGTGTCCAGGCCTAGACAAAGAATATTCACAATCAACCAACAAACAGCTGGATGCAAAACCACGGAAAATATCAAATATGACACTGAGACATGGAAAATACAAACCTTTACTCGGGATAAAATGTGGAATAACAAAACAATATACCTATCTTTGACAACAAAAGCTGCTGCTTGCCAAAACAGATGAAACGACTTTTCATTATTTATCTGGAGCACAACCACATTTCTTACACAGCTCACTAGAACCGCGTCCATAAACTTGAATAAGTAGATGCCATGTTATGTTTACTTTTATAAACATGAGCTTTCACTTGAATTAATTTAGGATGAAACATGCAACTGTCTCGCTTTGAACTGAAACATAGCTTTGAATTAGATACAACAGTCTAGCTCTGAATCAGTGGTTCTCAACGGTGAGGAATTCTTCCCCCCCCCCCCCCCCTGCAGAGGGGAATTTTAGGGTTTCCAAGGGGGGAATTAAGATTATTTCAAGATCACATTAATACAAGAACGATTACTTGATATTGTTTTTCCCCTCATACTGTACGGTTCTGTACGTCTCATCCTTCTAAGATTCAATTTATAAAGTAAGTATGCCCACAAATCATGTTTTATGTGGACGTCTAGACTTGTTTTAGTATGTGCTATTAAATTTAGCTTCCATTATTACGTATACTGTGTAAGGGCAGGGACGGGATTTTTTGGTAGGAAATACGAAAGGGGGGAATGACGTCCTTAAAATATGGTGAAGGGAGGCATGGGCCAAATTTTTAGGTAGGAAATACGAAAGGGGAGGGGGGAAAGAGAGAGAGAATGACGTTCTGAAAATATGGTGAAGGGGGGGGGGGGGGGGGCACGGGCCAAAATACGTTGAGAACCACTGCTCTAAATAAAAGATACAACTTCTTGCTTTGAATGAAGCAGATACAACAGTCTTGCTCTGAATGAAACAGATAGAACTGTCTTGCTGTGAATGAAACGGATATAACTGTCTCACTTTCAAATGAAATAGACAGAACTGTCTAGCCTTGAAATAATATGGATACAACTGACTTGCTTTGAATTATACAGATACAACTGTGTCACTTTGAAATAATACAGATAGAACTATGTCACTTTGAAATGATGCAGGCATAACTGTGTCACTTTTATATGATACAGAAAGAACTGTGTCACTTGGAAATGATACAGATAGAACTATGTCGCTTTGAAATAATACCGACAGAACTATGTCACTCTGACATGATACAGACAGAACTTTGACACTTTGAAATGATACAGACATAACTTTGACACTTTGAAATAATACAGATATAATTATGTCACTTTGAAATAATACAAATATAACTGTGATGCTTTGAAATGATACAGATAGAACTGTCACTTTGAAATGATACAGACAGAACTGTTACGCTATGAACAAACTATGAACTGGTAAAAACAGCAGATTTTGTTATAAAATCTCATGGTATGTAATTCAAAAGTGAACCAATGTAACAAAGTCTCACGAATAAATACAGCAGGTGTTACCAGAAGAGTTCTCAAAATGGGACAAAGATTAATCATCTGTACATTTACAACGGTCAGTTTCACAATACTTGTTAGTTTTATGACTGTTAAGATTATTAAATACTTTCTAGTTATTCACAAAGTTCATTACAAATTAACAAAATGTGAAATAATGCCATTTTATCTTTTTCCTTATATAAACATTATATTTTCCTTATATAAATATTACATTGTATTTTAAGGTGATTCAGATACAATTGTGTCCCTTTGAAAAGGGAAAATAGTAAATATTACAATAAATCTCACAGCATATTTTATTTTTATTTGTGTTTGCTTGCTTTGAACCTAAGGATAGTCCGTATACGTGCTACTACTTCTAGTGTACTGAAAAGATTTATGCGTGTGGATTAGCTTTCCCTATTACCAGTGTCCTCGCAATAAGGCGATCTGACTCTGACTTCAGAGGTACTTGTAATTTACGTCCCCAAGTCAAGGATGTGAAGTCAACATTTTAGCCCAACTGACCAGTGTATCGGTTGAACCCGCTACCTCAGCTACAGCACATCAGATGTTTAAAAATGAACAATCTTACCCATTCAGCCATGCTGACCTCAGGCATATAATTTAAAAGTGAATTAATATAACAAAGTCCCACGAACAAATACAGCAGATGTTACCAGAAGAGTTCACAAAATGGGACAAAGATTAATCATTTGCACATTTGCAATGGCCAGTTTCACAATACTTGTTAGTTTTATGATTATTAAGATTACTAAATACTTTCTAGTAATTCACAATGTTCATTATGAATGTTATTAGTTAGTCAGTCATAATTGCGGTTCTAACTTCACGGCAAAGGGTCACCCCATAATGCTCAGTTCCTGTGCCAATATCATCACACAAAATGCTCCTCACTGTCCCTTGTGAAAAGTGGAACAGATAGCAGTCCCGACAAACCAATAGCTCGCACAAGCATACATGCATAAGGCCGCTGCCAGAATGCCAACACAACAGTACGCCACTAAAATGTACATATGAATGTTATGTTAAGTCCAACGATTGGGCATGCCCATGCTAGCTCAGTCCCCCGATACAGCAGCCATCCAAAAGTATTTCTGCACACTGTTCCTATAAGGAGTTGGCTATGATATCTCCTCTCTTTCCATCGAAGATGGTAATGACGTGCTTGACCAGGCTTCATCCCAGGTCGTGTAGTCGAGCTAGCAGCGGAGTCTTGTCAGTTATCTGCCTACCAAGTCAATATGAATTAAACTAATGTGAAATAATGTGCCTGTGGGTTTTGTCTACAAACATGAAAAAAAAAAACAATCAACATAAACAAAGCAATAACCCTTACATCTCACCATGTGCGCATAAAGTCAAAAATAACATGAGTAAACACTGAAGGAAGATTCCTCTGCATACAATAAGAGAAAATTAGTTGTGTGTTTGAAAACTGGTGTGGTAAGACTGTAAAATGAAGCTAAAACAATGTGGTTGAAATGTAACATTGACAACAGTCTTCTTACACTTGCAGTTTTCAGTTTCAGTCCGTTTGCATGTTGAATAATACTCACCCTTTTACACATTATTTCTGGAGCACTTTTGTTTTTAAAAAATATGCAAACAGAATGGGACATCCAAAAAACTAGTTAGTTGCATATCCTTTATAGGACATCACAGCCAACCACAGAATTTTGTGATTTCTTGGCCATTTTACCTTCAGTAGTTTGCCACAGCTTTCTGAACAACCGGCACTCATACGATTGCATGAAGACCAGTGCAAGGTGGTCTGCTTCCAAATCTCCCGCAGCTGTGTTTCGAATATGGTATGTGGGATTACGAACTACATTTGTAACCCCTTTGCCACAGTGGCGACTAGATTATTTAATTTGATTATTTAACTTAGGCTGATTATTAATTTGTTTACAATATAGTAACCCCAGATACACCTCTACAGTCAGTCAGCCTTTCACCAGCTAGGAGGGCTTTTACTATTTCAGTAGCTTGTACAAGTATATGAAGTTTTTTTTTTTTCGTCGTGGGAAACTCAAATATTTACAATACCTTTGCTCAGTGATAACAAATATTGCTGCTTTAATTGAGCAACTGATCAGCTCCTCGATGCATATTATTTTGAAGGAAAAAAAAAACATGGCTTAACCAGCTAATAAACCCCCACTTGATACATCATACAAAGACACAGAACCAGAAATGCAGTCCAAGTTTTTTTTTTTTCTCCAGCCCTCAGGGAATTATTACGAGATTATTTTCCATGCAGTGTTAAAAGAAATTATTGAATGCTTGGCATTGTTTTTACTATTAACATTTATATGTAATATCATTATTTTAGTGAACAGCACAAAGTCAGGTCTTAGTCAGATATGACTGATCTACCTTATAATAGTAGATGTTACTACCTGCTTTCTGTCTGTGCTGAATGTTGGGTGGCACTCACTAAACTTGACATCCCACATTGTTCTAACAGCTTTGGCCAGATGAGCACAACTGGGAGGATACAGGCATTACCCTAGTGCGAGGACATGCAACCTAAAGAATAAATGTCACGGCAGGGCAGACCAGGCTTTAAGCCTTGGTCAGCAACTAGTCTAAGACTGAAGCTACAAAGGTAGAAAGTTAGAGCATTGTTTTGCTGATCCGGCAACCTGTGCAGCTTGTCTTGTTCCAGATGTATTGTGTTACCATTCCTCTGGAGTAAACTAGGCAGGCTGAGAGATGGATCATGCTGCATGGGCAACACATGGTCTCATAATCCAGCCCAGGCTTTTTGTTATGGAGAGGAATAACTGCAATTTACAAACTATCATCTGTCAAGATGGCCAGGTTCCAGTCAGTGCACAGCAACTAAAATGTCTGTGTCATTCTAGAATTGACTCAAAACTAATTCCAAAATTGGACTGAGTTGATATTTGAAATAAATGTAAATGTTTTTTTTTGTTTACTTTTTATTCATCATCATCATCATGTGCCATAGAAAAGGGCAGTCATGTTTCGCCATCTTACACGATCACCAAAGTCGTGTCTGGTCCCGACCATGCCATGAGGTCAAGCCATCCAGATATTTACTTCTCTGCCTTCCGTTTGTTTTTTTCCCATCCATCTTCCCAGTTGTCACCAAGTTCTCTAGGTTATTTCTTCTCATAACGTGCCCAAAAAAGTTATCATTAAATGACCCAGAGATTTTTTTAACTTTGCAGTATAGTAACTAAAGCAAACATTCACAAACGCCAGAAGTTATTTAATGATGATACTCTTACAATATCTATCTTATTTTTCGAGAGAGAGTGAGTGAGAGAGAGAGTGAGTGAGAGAATGAGAGAATGAGTGTGAGTGAGAGAGTGAGTGTGTGTGTGCGGTGTGTGTGTGTCTCTCTCTCTCTCTCTATCTAAGAAGATATTGTATATATATTTTAGAAACATGAACATGTTCAACAATCCAGCAATAACAGAGACATCCAGAAAAGTGAAGATGGCAATAAAACACAAACTGAATGACAAGTAATATAAAGAAACTGTAAATCAAGTATTACCAACAAGGTGCTCTCCATTACAATGTGGACAATAACAATCTGCCCTCCATGATTATAAAGAGGTTCAGAGACTGTAACAGTAAATTTAAAGCATGCTGTGTGTTTTCTAAAAGAATGCCAATCTGACAATACTATAAATATAAATACATTTTTGCAGTTTTCCAACACTGAATAATTAACTCTGATATGTTACAATTATGAGGACCTCTACTGTACCACTAAACATAGCTGCTTTTGTGGGTACATCATCCAAACAAAGGAACATACAAATATATTTTCTGCATATCAGAATCTCCAACACGGAGTCAACATCAGACATGCGGTTGAGTATGCAGCTAGATAAAAGTAATAACCAAAGTCAGAAGCACATGAGGTATAGATTGCCATAGATATCAGCAAATCAGACGTTTCAAACAGTGACTCCGGGAAGGTTAACCCGGTCAACAAATGCCCGCAGAAGTCGGATGTGTCGGCCTAACGGCGCAAGAACGCAGCTCTGCTGTAAACAGGCACAACGCAATCACGTCCGGAAAAAAACTCCGGATGAACGAAGAAGAAGAAGAAGAAACAGTGACTGAGATGGTTAAATACATGTGTACAGAACAGTGATTATACTCATACATAACATAACAGGGTTTTATCACATCATCAGTTTGAATGCATTCTTGGAAAAATGTAGAAATAGGTTGGCATTTTTATATGAGAACGTAGCTCTATCTGACAACTGTGAGTAATGTTTTACAACCACTCAATAAGATAGCAATGAAATGACCAATTTATTGGGGAAATCTGCATATTTACAAGGTAATCCTCGCTCAGTCGATAAAAGAAATCAGTTTGCAAACTATCAGGAAATAGAAACATACCATTTTACTGCAATTTGTATGAGGGTTAGCTTAAAATGTGTTGTTGTTCTAGAAATAAACCCTGAAATAAGCTCATCAAGTAATCTAACACTGTATCCACAAGTGAAACCCTGAAATAACATCAGCAATTAACACTTATCTACAAGTTAAACCTTAATATTACATCAGCAAGTAACCCTGAACTATCTACAGATTAAACACCGATATAACATCAACAAGTAACTCTGACACTATATTTACAAGTTAAACCCCGGTATAACATCAACAAGTAATCATGACGTTAAATCTACAAGCTAAACCTAATATAACATCAACAAGTAAACCTGACACCATCTACAAGTTAAACCCTGATAAGGAAACCTGACACTACCTACAAGTTAAACAATAGCAACAGCAAGTAACCCTGAGAATATATCTACAAGTTATGCACTGATATTACATCAACAAGTAAACCTGACAGAATTTCTACAAGTTAAACCCTGATATAACATCAATGAGTAACCCTGACACTATCTAAAAGTTAAACCCTGAAATATCATCATAGAGTAATCCTGACACTATCTACAAGTTAAACCCTGATACATCAGTGAGTAATCCTGACACTATCTACAAGTTAAACCCTGATATAACATCAGAGAGTAACCCTGACACTATCTACAAGTTAAACCCTGATATAACATCAGTGAGTAACCCTGACACTATCTACAAGTTAAACCCTGATATAACATCAGTGAGTAACCCTGACACTATCTACACTTTAAACCCTGAAATAACATCAGAGAGTAATCCTGACACTATCTACAAGTTAAACCCTGGTATAACATCAGAGAGTAACCCTGACACTATCTACAATTTAAACGCTGGTATAGCATCAACTAACCATGATACCATGCCTACAAATTAAACCCTGATATAACAAGTAATGCTGAGACTGTCTAAAAGGTAAAAAATGTTACATGGCATATCACCAAATACCTGACACCGTCTGCAAGTTAAACCCTGATATATCCATACATTAAACTTATGACACAATATACATAATCTACATGTGTAAGCCAGACCAGATAAAAATTTGAGATAAGAGGGGTTGGCAAAACAAGAACATTATGCGGGAAGCCAAAGAAGATTAATAAACCAACACAGAACTGGTGTCGTCAGTCACTACACGCTGCAGGATTTGCTGAGAAGGGGATCCGAGCATTTATGGACGAATGTTTTGATGTGCAATGAGGATGATCTGTCAACTAACTAACTAAAAATTTGAGATAAAAGACATAATGCATACTTCCCAATATAAGGATATCTTAAAAACAAGACAAGTTAAATTAATTCTGTCTAAAATGTAGCTTTGACATTTGATTCTTTGAACTGGCCCAGTTGTTTCAGGTCACTAGAGTTCCGAGTTGACACTCACTACACTCAGGACATTCGCACATGTGCCAAGTGCCCCTTCCTCAGTAGCCATGATGATGGTCCCGACCTGAACGCTTTCAAGAAACTACACAGAACATACAATTGTCTATTTTCCAAAGCATACTCTGTGAGTCCCGTACAAACATATTTGGCCATAGTACCTTCCAACCTAACAATGGACTGACTAAATCCTTCAGTAGATTCGTGGTTTGACTATGTTCAAGGAAAGAATCCACGCAGAAATGCAAAGAAGGCTTATACTGAGCCAGTCCAAGGTGAAGATCAACAGCACCTTCATGAAGATGGTGGTACTGAACCAATTCTCACAAGAACAGTATGTTGGGGACTGTAGCAACACCATCATAGATATAGAGAAATGGACATCAATTGTGTTTGCATTTAGGCCTGGGACGCTGGCACAAGTAGGAGGAGAAATAAACTGATTATTTAAAACTTGCTGGGAAAACAGTTTTTACATGTTCATCACGAGGAAGATGTTTATAGGCATAATCAATAATCAATGTGCTGATTGTGTGCTATATTGTTTTAAATAAAGCATGTTTAACCATTTATAAGCAGAGATAGTGTCATGGACATGGCCTGTACCTAATTTGCGTATGTTCACCCGCACATCTGACATCGTTGTATGCTTGGCTCGTGTATGCATGATGAAAGGGTTACACTCTTTTTAGGCGTGTGCTGTCACTCATGCTTATTTAGGTGTAGGTGGAGATGTTAACTGCCCCACTCACTCATATACTGAGAGCGCATGTGTAAAATAGTCTGATGACCAGTATCAGTTGTTTGCTATAATAAATACCCAAGGTTTGATGATTTTGTAGTCACCTTTTTCATGAATATGTGAATGCCTCTGGGCTCATCAACCAACATTCTCTCTACACAGAATTAAGCAACATTCTTTAACGATAACAAAAAAATGAATGAAGACAACTGAACGCTTCAAGAAACAACAGAAGTCCGGCACAATTTTATATTATCTTATTTCCATTATCTGCTGTTCACATATATCACTTTCACAGTTAATAATTTCTAATTATACTAGCAGATTCCTGGAAATAACTCTTACATTAAAGTCAACTAAACTAAACAAGCCGCAATTCAACATTTGTCAAACAAGCCATTTGAATACACAACAGGCTCACACACGATCTGTCTACCTGAACAGATCTAGGGTTACCAGTTCTCTTCCTCACCACCTGTACTTCCAGAAGCCAGCAAGCATAACTCCTATCTCACATTACAAGGACACACCATGAGTAAGCTCCCTTTGTGGGCAATTTATGCAAACTGACTGATGCGGATCATGATAATAAACAGTTGTAGTTGTTATTGTTTGTATCAGACACGCCAACATATTACTAATTTTTTAAAGAATGATACATAAGTATATATATATTTATATATTCACACTCATGTTTATAAGAAAAAATAGTTTAAACATTGGCCATTTTTTAATGTGGGACTTGAGTATTATAACTATTTCTCTTCGCACCATTCATTCTCCTTCCGCACCTGAAAAACAAAAGATATAAATAGATTATTAAATATTGCGAAACTATAAGAACGAGACATTGTAATGACACGAGACATGTAATGAGACGAGAGGCACTGGAGTACATCATGGCGATTGGAACAATCAGCGGGGAAAGCGGTAGAGGGAGACCACAGAACATTATTTGTCACCTTCTGATATCTGTATATAATGTTCTACTTCAATTAGCCTTTCATGACACTTGTCAGTTACTCTGGCAGTCTAAGGTATTGGCAACATTCGTTTCAGGAATCACATCTGTGTTGCTTCCAAGCTCATCCTAATTTGTTCAGGTATGTTCCACAATTCATTGCCATATAGCAGAACAGGTTGTATACAACACTTCAGTAGTCTCTCTCTGGCATTCAATGATAGCGACTTATTGCATAACCGTCTTTCAAAATGTCTCTCTATCATAAACAAGGTGTCCTGTCCCTGTTGCTGTCATGTGCAAATTGTCTATCCCATCTTGAATCCAGCTACAATGAGGTCTTCCCCTTCTTTACTTCCCCCATACACCTCCTTCCATAGTGATCTTTTCCAGACATCCATGTATTTTCACATCAATCAATCAATCATGTGCCATGCCAGAAAGTGTGGGCGGTCATGACTCGCCATTTAACTCGATCACCAGTGTTCCTGTCTCGTCCATTCCATGTGGCCAAACCATCCAAGTATTTTCCTCTCAGTCTTCCTCTTGGTCTGTTCCCTTTGATCTTGCCAGTTGTCACCAAGTTCTCTAATCCATTTCTTCTCATAACATGTCCAAAAAATTTTGACTGTCTACGTCTAATTTCTCTAATCAATTTACGATTTTCATTTGCCTCCTATAGTACTTGGTCATTGGTTTTTCTGTCTGTCCATGGTATTCTTTGCATTTTCCTCAGAAACCACATTTCTGCAGCCATCAGATGTTTTTCAGCTTGACTGCTCATTGTCCAAGTTTCACATCCATACAAAAGAACAGGCTCTATGTATCCCCTCAACACTCTTTTTCTCGTTTCAATTGACATCTTCTTATTGGTCAGAATGTTTTTCATCTTGCTAAAGGCTACTTTCGCCATGGCGATTCTTGTTCTAATCTCTTCAAGGCATCTCCCATCAGATGTTATGACTGTTCCGAGATAATTGTACCAATTCACTTGTTGAAGAATATTCCCATTTACTTGTATATTGCATTGTGGTACTTCGTTCCTCCTAGTGACGATCATAACCTGTGTCTTTTTACAATTTAATTCTAACCCCAGTTGCTCACTCTGTACAACAACCGCATCTATTAATTGTTGCAGATCCTGTTCACATACCCAAAATAATTCATGTTCCTCAACAACAAAAAAAACACAAAAAAACTATCTTCTTCAGTATTGGGTTCTTGTTGGGTAGATCTGTTTGTTCTCTTTCGTGTCCAAGCAATTTTAAATACTCTTCTCTCACACTTATATTCAAAGGCACATATGTGCTTTGAAGCTGATTTATGAAATGTCCAAGTTTCACAGCCACATATTGCCACAGGAAATATGCATGCTCTCAGTTCTCTAACTTTTGTTGTTCTACCTGTTCCAACCCATCCAGGTTTTATTTGCTTTAGCTTTTGTGGAGCAATGTTTGTTGTTCTGTTAATTTTTTTCATCACATCTCCATTGACCATCAGCAGTGAACCTAAGTACTCAAAACTGCTCGCTCACTGTAATTTCTCTCCATTGATGAACAAATTTATTTTACCAGTTGTCATTATTTTGATTTTTGTTGCATTCAGACAAAAAGTCAGTGTGCGAAATAGAGTTTGGATTGTTAAATACAAAATGTTAGAGGTAATACCATGACAGACACTGCCGCAGGAAGTTAGAAGTGTTAAGCCTTCATATATACTATTTAGGTCAGCATGGCCGAATGGATAAGAACACTGGCTCTTAAACATCTGGTGTGTTGATGCCAAGGTACCAGATTCGACCCAACACCAGTCAGTTGTACTAAAATGTTGACTTATCTTTGATTTGAAGATGTAAATTACAAGTACCTCTGAAGTCAGTATGGGTTCGCCTGATGGCGAGGGACACTAGTAATAGGAAAGCGAACCCACACACAAAATTCAGTCCAGTGCACTAGAAGTAGTAGCAGACAGTGACCATCCTGTCTACAAAACACTACAGGTGATAGAAAGGATGCTGATACAGGATGGGTCGAGCCAGAACATACATTAATACTCTTCAGTTGTCAAAAAATACAAAAAAAGAATGGCATAAACTATCGGATCAGTTATGTGTTATTGTCCTGATTGTGCCACGTGGCCAGGACATCCAGGTATTTATCTCTTAGTCTTCCGCTTGATCTTTTCCCATCAAGTTTGCCAATAAAACTCACTTTAAAAGAACACAAAAAAGAAATATCAATTTACAACACTACACACTACAATCCTGGAAACAATACGACAGGAACCCTTCCACTGCAATACATGCATACATAAATGACTACGACTTCAAGATCACCAAAAATGTCATATTTGGGATTTTTATAAAGTTTCCAAATTTAAGTTAAAAAATAAGCAAATCCTACAATAAACGCTGCTCTAAGCAGCTGAGAGTGTAGCAATAAACACTGTCCTCTCCAAACTGTTTACACACAGGCTGCAAGGTTTAATCAAACAAACAATGATCGAGCTGTTACATGTAAAAAGAATATTCTAACAGCCTCAGTCATCATCGTCGTGTTAACAGGTCCTTTGCAGAATATCGCTCCCATTACTGCCTGCCTAAAGGTTTCTTGACGTATTGTCACTTCTCATGCCTGGTGTACCCTCAAGCCCCAGGTGACTGCAACGTTCTTGTCATCCAAACTGCTCCAGGCTGAGAACCCCTGCAATATCTGCTATATCTACCATTATATCTAAACTCTTCCATTGGCAAGACAGACACAAGCTCATACATACCTGCTCTTCCTCTGCTGGTGTGAAATCATTCTTGATATTGAAGGTCTTTCTGATCTCCTCTGGTGACTTCCCTTTGATCATGTTGGCTACTGTCTTGCAAGTCACATCTAACAAGCCTTTTATGTCCAGGTAGTTGGCAGCCTGTATGTGTTATCACAAGTGTACATCATTAAGTATGGCAGCCTATATGTGTTATCACAAGTGTACATCATTAAGTGTGGCAGCCTATATGTGTTATCACAAGTGTACATCATTAAGTGTGGCAGCCTATATGTGTTATCACAAGTGTACATCATTAAGTGTGGCAGCCTATATGTGTTATCACAAGTGTACATCATTAAGTGTGTCAGCCTATATGTGTTATCACAAGTGTACATCATTAAGTATGGCAGCCTATATGTGTTATCACAAGTGTACATCATTAAGTGTGGCAGCCTATATGTGTTATCACAAGTGTACATCATTAAGTGTGGCAGCCTATATGTGTTATCACAAGTGTACATCATTAAGTGTGGCAGCCTATATGTGTTATCACAAGTGTACATCATTAAGTGTGGCAGCCTATATGTGTTATCACAAGTGTACATCATTAAGTGTGGCAGCCTATATGTGTTATCACAAGTGTACATCATTAAGTGTGGCAGCCTATATGTGTTATCACAAGTGTACATCATTAAGTGTGGCAGCCTATATGTGTTATCACAAGTGTACATCATTAAGTGTGGCAGCCTATATGTGTTATCACAAGTGTACATCATTAAGTGTGGCAGCCTATATGTGTTATCACAAGTGTACATCATTAAGTGTGGCAGCCTATATGTGTTATCACAAGTGTACATCATTAAGTGTGGCAGCCTATATGTGTTATCACAAGTGTACATCATTAAGTGTGGCAGCCTATATGTGTTATCACAAGTGTACATCATTAAGTGTGGCAGCCTATATGTGTTATCACAAGTGTACATCATTAAGTGTGGCAGCCTATATGTGTTATCACAAGTGTACATCATTAAGTGTGGCAGCCTATATGTGTTATCACAAGTGTACATCATTAAGTGTGGCAGCCTATATGTGTTATCACAAGTGTACATCATTAAGTGTGGCAGCCTATATGTGTTATCACAAGTGTACATCATTAAGTGTGGCAGCCTATATGTGTTATCACAAGTGTACATCATTAAGTGTGGCAGCCTATATGTGTTATCACAAGTGTACATCATTAAGTGTGGCAGCCTATATGTGTTATCACAAGTGTACATCATTAAGTATGGCAGTCTGTATGTGTTATCACAAGTGTACATCATTAAGTATGACATTCTATATGTGTTATCAGAAGTGTACATCATTAAGTATGGCAGTCTGTATATGTTATCACAAGTGTACATCATTAAGTAAGTATGGCAGTCTGTATATGTTATCATGGCAGTCTGTATATGTTATCACAAGTGTACATCATTAAATCAAAGATTCAAGCATCATAACACTGTACAAGAACAAGGGCGATCGGAGCGACTGCAACATCTATATGGGTATCTCACTTCTGTGTATTGTTGGAAAAGTATTTGCCAGAATTGTTCTGCGCAGACTTCAAGTCCTAGGAGATCAAGTCTACCCCGAATCACAGTGTGGCTTTCGACAGAACCGGTCTACCACTGATATGATATTCTCATTGCGACAAATGCAAGAAAAATGCCGTGAACAGAATCAACCACTGTTTATTGCCTTCATCGACCTCACAAAGGCATTTGATTTGGTCAGTCGTGAGGGTCTGTTCAAGGCACTAAAGAAGATTGGCTGCCCACCAACTCTACTGTCCATTGTGGAATCGTTCCACACAGGCATGAAGGGTATAATCAAGTTTGATGGTGCAACTTCTGAAGAATTTGAAATCAAGAGTGGAGTTAAGCAAGGTTGTGTACTAGCTCCCACCCTCTTTGGAATATACTTTTCACTTCTACTGAAATATGCATTTCGTGATCAGGATGGTGGTATATACATTCACTCACGCTCAGATGGCGGCCTCTACAATGCTCAGAGATTGAAGGCTAAGACCAAAATTAGGAGGGTACTGATCAGAGAGTTGCTTTTTGCAGATGATGCTGCAGTTACGACCCACTCTGAGGAAGAATTGCAATGTCTACTATCTGCATTCTCCAATGCTTGTTCTGAATTTGGTTTAACAATTAGCAAAAAGAAGACACAGATTATGTCACAAGGTGCACATGAGGTACCATCAATCTTTATTGACGACGCCGAACTAGAGATAGTAGACCATTTTACATATCTAGGATCAGTGGTAAATAGCAAATTATCCCTAGATCAGGAAATCAACATCCGGATTGGTAAGGCAGCAACAACAATGAACAGGTTAAGAAAAAGAGTCTGGGAGAACAGGAAGCTTACTGCCAAAACAAAAGTCCTTGTCTATCAAGCCTGTGTCCTTAGTACTCTTCTCTATGGCAGTGAAACCTGGACAACTTACTCACACCAAGAGAACAATTTAAACAGCTTTCATATGCGGTGTCTGCGAAGAATTCTTGGTATTAAGTGGCAAGACAAAATCACAAATACTGAAGTATTGGAAAGATCAGGTTGTGTGACAGTTTATTCCATGCTCAGTCTTCGTAGACTTAGATGGATAGGACATCTTAGGAGGATGGATGATGGTAGAATACCAAAGGATATCTTTTTTGGTGAATTACAGATGGGTAAGAGATCTCAGGGTCGGACCTCTACTACGATACAAAGATGTGTGTAAGCGGGACATGATTGATACAGGCATTGATAATGCACATTGGGAGCAAGTCGCCGCTGAACGTGTTGCATGGAGGGCAAATATCAGAAGTGGAATAAAGTCAAAGGAGAAAATTATTGCAGAAAAGTCACACACCAAGCGTTTGAGACGTAAGATGGTGCATGATGGTGGAAATGACCACGTGTTCACATGCACCCACTGTGAACGGACATTTACAGCGCAAATTGGCCTTATCAGTCACACTCGCTACCGCCATAGTTAAAAGTTATTATGCCTTTTTAAAGCACAAACTATCGTCTGTCAAGACGGCAAGGTGCCAATGGATGGATCATTAAGTATGGCAGTCTGTATGTGTTATCACAAGTGTACATCATTAAGTATGACATTCTATATGTGTTATCAGAAGTGTACATCATTAAGTATGACATCCTATGCGTGTTATCAAAATTACACAGTGATATCTCTATGAGCAATACATGCAATTAAAACTCATCTAGCATTTGTTAACATAAAGAAAACAATTTTATATATATATAATGCCCTTCTTCAGTGTTCTTTCCACACCATCGGGACGTTAGATATGGCCAAAATATTTCAGTTGTTGAGACATTTTGATGCTGATGAACCTGTTTTCTTTGATGTCCAGATCTTCAAGAACATTAGTATTTGTATTCTTCTTGGTCCAAGGTATTTTAAGAACTTTTCTGTAACATTTTAGTTCAAACTTCTTACTTTCCTTCTTTAGTGATTGTGAAATGTTCCATGACTCGCATCCATACATTGCCACAGAAAAGATGCATGTTCTCAAAACGTTAGTTTTAATGTGTTTGCTGATGTTGTGACACATCACACTGTTTAACCTCTGCATTGATGTGGCCAGCAGTCTATGTTTAAATTCTTTTGAACATCCCCATTGTTGCTGATTATGGAGCCAAGATATTCACAATCTGTGACATTTTTAATTTATTCATTGCTGATGTGATGTTTGTCTCGCATGTCTATGGACACTTTTTGTTTTTAATTTCAGAAAAAAGATGATTTTCACTGTGTTTCTTGACAGACAGAATCAACTTGTCTAATCCCTTAGCATAATATGAGGACTGTGTCATCTGCATATCTGAATTCTGGAAGTGGATTTCCACAAATGTAAGCTATATTACATGCCTATATGCCTATACAATCAATTTAAAATAACTGAGAATTCTATAAAAATAATTAAGCATTACAAGAAATCATTAAATATCTTAATTATTTATGTTATTACTCTGTTTAACCCTTTACAGGGTGGAACGTCCATTTCCATCCGATACCTTAAACGGGCAAATCGCCCGAACGCGCCCAATACTATTATGCATTGTAAAAACGCAATCTCTCGGCTTTTCGATACTTCCGACGGCTAATTTCGCTTTCACCGATAGCTTGACAACGTGGCCGCCATTTGCAAGCGCCTACTATGAATTTGAACGGACTTTTTTTTATAGTTTTCGGGGTTTTTATGCTTAGGTTTCAAAATGGATTTTGGCGATTCTTCAAGTGATAGCTGAGATTTCGATAGGTTCAATTTAAGCGACATTAAAGGGCACGAAGTTGACTACTAATTGGAGCTAGATATCAGTGAAAAGCGTTACTTTGCATTAGCAGTCATGAGTCGGACTTTAAAAGAAAGTGATCATGATTCTGCAAATGTGTTTGTAAATTGCTGTATAGATGACTGAAAATCACAAACAACTGTATTTCGTAAATATTTGTGTTCATATATGGATAACCGGCAACAATCATGTGAGTAACATATTCTGCATGCTTTTCCCTTCATTGTGTTGTTTATTTAACTAACATTGGTTGACTAACACCTTATTTGTGATGTTTTTACTAACGAAACCCGAAATGTTACCGAACCTGAAAAAATCTTGCCCGTTCAGGGCTAAAAAATGGACAAGCGTCTGCCCTGTAAAGGGTTAAATTACTAAAGTCCCCGTAATACAAGTATGTATAGAGCTTCATTTAAAATGAGTTAAATGACACAACCTATTCTGTACATACCAAGATTAACTCAAACAGAGTGCCCTGGTCCACCTTCAGAAACTCCGCATCCCATGATGGAATATCATCTGTTCTTTTCTCTTTGTTCTCATCATCTTCAGGGGGCGGAGGATCATCTTTGTGGAATGTACACCACTGGATAACTTTCTTCAGAATCGCAGAGTTGACATTTGACAATGGAACTGGCTCATCTTCGTCATCATCCATGCCCAAGTCTAGACCAAATGTAATCAACAGTGGTGATACATTCATGAGACAAGAACACAACTAGACAAGCACACACTGCATTTATTAACATGTCCTAAGTCCTTTTGATTAGAAGCTGCTCAAATAATTCTTGCGTGTTAGATAAAACCAATTTTAACGCATGGCTGTGAATCATGGACAATTACGAAGCAAGAAAATCACTTGAAACCACAAAAAAGTAATTGTGCATAGGAATTGTTAATGCTCTGCTCTTAAGTTAGTTGCAAATGTTCCAGTTGCTACTATGTTTTCTTTGCTCTAATTTTCAGATTCAGGAAAATTCCTCCATCTCCGATTTCTATTCAGTTGTTCTACTTATCAAGCAGCGTATGCATGACTCCAGATACTACAAGGGTAATGTTCTTCTATGTAGTTAAGAGTTGTTTTTCTTCTTATGTTTCATTCTCAATACCAGGAATCTTCTTCTTCTTCGTTCATCAGGAGTTTTTTTTTTCCGGATGTGACTGCGTTGTGCCTGTTTACAGCAGAGCTGCGTTCTTGCGCCGTTAGGCCGACACATCCGACTTCTGCGGGCATTTGTTGACCGGGTTAACCTTCCCGAGGGTTTCTTAGGACGTTTGACTCTCACTGGTGTGGTGTTATCTCCCATCCTAGCTGGCCCATATAGAACAGCCAAAGACATCCTGGTCAGCCCTCAAGGGAAGGCAGGGGCAGACCATGGGCATTCCCCGCCATCCAAGGAGGCTTCCATAATTGCAGAGCCAACACACAGCGCTCTGGTACTGGGCTCACCCAAGGAATCGTCACGTCCTGCACATGGCTGCTTAGCCTCACTTCCGTATATTGGGCCTTCCGTTCACCATAGGCTGTTCTTCCGGAAACCAGAAGAATGCAGTGTGCAGATGACATCCACATAGTGAGCTTTCGACTCGGACTTTCCGCGCAATGGATTTGCTATCCGAGCAATATTCCATTTCGTGCCACTAGGACACTTTTTCCACCTTTTATGAAGCTCACATAGTGAGCTTTTGATTCGGACTTTACACGTAATGGATTTGCTATCCGAGCAATATTCCATTTCATGCCTCTGGGAGGCTTTTGTAACCGACATACCTGTGGTATGAAGTGTGGCAGTCTGAATACTTCTTCATACACCTTTAAATGTCAACCTGTATGTAGTTAAAGTAAGCTGCGGTCAACTTGAGCTGCTTGATATCTCCATAGAGCTTGTCCTCAAATGAAGCAGGTGTGGGCCAAAATATCTTTCTCTGTTCTGCATATATTGGGCAATCCTGCAGCAAATGTTTTGCTGTCATTTTTCCAGTTCGACAATTACATTCATCGGTATCTCCTATTTTTAGTTTATTGAACAAGTGGTATTTCAGCCTGTTATGTCCTGTGCGGAGTTCGGTCGAGTTTGTAATATGCATCATCCTTCTGGTGGCCTGGATGCTCTGATTCCCATTTGGTTTTATAGGTGCTTTTTATCAACCTCTTTGCCTCATTATAAGTTATGTCTATGTCAGGCTGTGGTAGTCGTCCGCCCTCTTTTGCCAGTCTGTCAGCCTCTTCATTTCCAGGTATACTGCAATGTGATGGGATCCACTGTATTACAACTTTTTTGGATTTCTGGCTTAGACCATGGATGGAGTGCTGCTCTTAGGTCAGCTAGTTCTGTGCTGTTATTGCTCTTCAGTATTGAGACAGCTGACTTTGCATCTGTGAAGATAGCTATTTACTTCTCTTTATTTTCCTCCATCAAGAGCATTTCTGCTGCAGTTTTCAGAGCCTCTACCTCTGCTTTGAAGTTACTTGAAAACTTTCCAGTTGCCACTGAATGTCTTTTTTTTCACTCCATTTTTTTAAAATTTAGGAGAATTCCTCCTCCTCCATTCTCTATTGAATTTTTGGCTGATCCATCTGTATATGCATGGGTCCAATTGCTGCTTGGGTAATGTTCTTTTATGTAGTTTAGGGTTATTTCTCTTCTTTCGGTTTCATGCTGAGTGTTCTTTTTCTCAATACCAGGAATGTTTTCTATCATCTCAGGCAGTTGCTGCTGTCCTCCAAGCTGGGAAGTTGTGTGCATAGTAAATGGGCTTGACTGTTGATATGTTAAGTATGGGATCTGCCCTAATCTTTCGTTTTGCAGTTTCTACAAAGTTGCTACGCTTCAGTCTTTCCTTTCCAAAACCATTAAACCTGTTATACATAGGGTGGTCTGTCAATCTTCTAAATTTTTCTGCTTGTTGCTGGGCTCTGCTATCTCTTCTGTCCTGCATTGGTTGTAAACAAGTGATCTTTTCTAGTTCATTAATAGGCGTTGTCTTCAGGCTTCCAGTTATGATTCGCATTCCTTGGTTTTGGACTCTACTTATTTTGTTAAAGTTTGACTTAGCTGCTGTTGCCCAAGCTGCAATGCCATATTCCAGTACTGGCCTCACCCGTCCAGTATATAGCTTCTTGAGAACTTTCTCATCTGCTCCCCACGTTGTACCAGCATGCTTTTTCATGATTGCCATTCTTTGCCTTGCTCTTGTTCGATTTTTCTCAACCTGTGTTTTCCATGTCAGGCGACGATCAAAGGTGACTCTGAGATAGTTTGGATTTTCTTCATGGCGCAATATTTTTCCATTCAATACCAGCTTAGGTTGCTGAGTTTTATTTGAGAGGGAGAACACTGTGCATGTTGTTTTCTCCTCACTTATCTTCACTAGCCATGATTTTGACCAGTCCTCTAGTGCTAATAGGGCTTGCTGTATTCTGCTGTTAGCTGTACTAATATATTCTTCAGATGTCCATATGGCTAGGTCATCTGCAAAGGATGATGTGTATACTCTGGCTGGAAAATTTTCCGTGACGTCGTTTATATATGCTAGGAATAATGTTGGTGAAAGAACTCCTCCTTGGGGGACACCTTGCTCCAACAGCATCATTTTGCTTGTTTGTCCTTGTACTTTTGTCCTGGCAGTTCTGTTCTCAAGGTAGTGGCTGATCCATTTGTACATTTTCCCACAAACATGCATTTTTTGCAGTTTTACTTTCAGTCCTTCCTTCCATACTTTATCAAATGCTTTTTCTAAATCTATCCAGACCGCTAGTGTGTGCATTTTCTCTTGGAAGGCATCCTCTATTTCCTGAGCTATAGAGGTTATTTGATCTTCAGTGGATCTGTACTTTCTGAATCCTGCTTGGTGTGGTGGTAAGAGTTTGTTTTCTTCCAGATGCCATGTTAGCCTGCCATTGATAATGCGTTCCATTAATTTTCCTACATAGCTAAGTAGACCGATAGGTCGATAGCCATTTGGTTCTTCCAGGTCTTTTCCTTTCTTTGGGACTGGTATTAGTATAGCTTCCTTCCATGCCTGTGGGACTATTCCCCTCTTCCAGCTGTAATTTAGAACTGCTAGTAGTTTCTTTTTTTGCCTTTGTCCCTAGTCCTATTAGCATTTCATTTGTGATTCCATCCTTTCCTGGTGATTTCTTCTTTTTTAGGGTATTCATTGCCTGTTCCATTTCTTCCATTGTTAGGATTTGCCATCATATATTCTGCTGCTGTCTCTGTATTACTATGATGTATCTGTTTATCTTTGATTGCTTTCTTCTGTTTGGTTGTAATATCAATGTGGTTTGCACTGGCATAGTGTTCCATTAGTGCATTTGCAGCCTTTTTTCCTGTAAGCAAGGCATTTCCTTGTTTAATTGTTATTTGTTTGTTTCTAGGTCCTTCATTGTTCATATGGCTTTCACTAGTTTCCATAGTTTGTTTCCATCCCTGTCAAAATTCAGGTTTTCTGTTTTTTCCCTCCAACAATCTCTTGTTGTTTGATTTACTGTTCTTTTATATTTTGCTGAGATGGCTTTGAGAGAGATGTTCGCTTCAATTGTTTGTTCTCTCTCTGCTGTCTTCCTGGCATCTTCAACTTTGTCCTCCAAACTTTGTAGTTCTTCAGTCCAGTATGGTTTGTAATTTTTCCTCGCTCCTCTTGGAATGGACTCAGCGGCTGCCTGTATTATTGCTCTGTTTAGACTTTCCACCATTTGCTTCATGTTGCCATATCGTGTATTTATGTTTTCACAATATTTGTCTGTTAGTGTGGCAAATCTGTCCCAATCTGCTTGTTTGTAATTCAAACTTTTGCTCCTGTGGAACATACTCCATATTCACCTTTTCCCTTTTTGGGTTTTTTTGTCCATTTTTTTGGGGGTTTTTGGAAAAAAATTTGAAAAATTTTTTTTAATTTTATTTTTTTAAAAAAAAAATTTTTTTTCCCCCCTTTTTTTTTAAAATTTTTTTTTAAAAATTTTTTTTTTTTAAAATTTTTTTCCCCAATTTTTTTAATTTTAAAATTTTTTAAAAAGGGGGTTTTTTTTTCCCAAATTTTTTAAAAGGGAAAAATTTTTTTTGGGGGGTTTTTGTTTTTCCCTTTTCCCTTTGGGGGTTTCCCCCTTTTTTTTTTTTTTTAAAAAAAAGGGGGCCCGGGAAAACCCCCCGGGGGGGTTTTTTTTTTAAAAAAAATTTTTCCCAAAAAAAAAAAAAAAATTTAAATTTTTGGGTTTTTGGGGGTTTTTTTTTTAAAAAAAAAAATTTTTTTTTAAAATTTAAAAAACCCCCTTTTTTTTAAAAAATTAAAAAACCCCCCCTTTTTCAAAACCCCAAATTTTTTTATTTTTTCCCCCCCCTTTTTTAATTTTTTTTTGGGGGAAAATTTGTTTTCTTTTTTTTCCCAACTTTTAAAAAAAAAAACCAAAATTTTTAAATGAAATTTTTTGGGAAAATTTTTTTAAAATTGTTTTTTGGTTTTTTTTTTTAAAAAAAAGGTCCTTTTAATTTTGGGGGAAAAATTTTTTTAAAAAAGGGGGGGGGCCCCCGGGAAAAAAAGGGAAAAAAAAAAAAGGAAAACATTTTTCCCTTTTTTATAAAAGGGAAAATTTAAACCCCCCCCAATTGTTTAAAAGTTTACTTTTTGGTTTAAGAAAAATTTTTTTCCCCCCCTTTTTTTTTGGGGGGGGGGTTTTAAAAGGAAAAAAAAAAATTAACCCACGGGGTTTTAAAAGGGGGCCCCTTTCAAAAAATTTTAAAAAATTTGGGGCCCGGGGACCAAAATTACATTTTTTTTTTTTTAAAAATTTAAAAAAAACATAAAAACCATTTTTTTTTCCCAAATTGCCCCTTTTTTTGGGGGGTATTTTTTTTTTTTTTTAAATTTTAAAAATTTTCAAAAAAAAAAAAAATTAATTTAAAAAAAAAATTCAAAAAAAAAAAAAAAGGGGGGGGCCCAAAAAAAAGGGGGAAAACCCCTTTTTTTTTTTTTTTTTTTTTTTTTCCCAAATTTAATTTAAAAAAAAAAAAAAAAATTTTTGGGGAAAAAAAAAAAAATTTGTTTTAAAAGGAAAAAAGGGGGGGGAAAAAAAACAAAGGTTTTTTTAAAAAAAAAAATTTTTTCAGGGGGGGGCCCCAAAAAATTCCCCCCCCCCCTTTTTTGGGGTTTTCCCCCCCCGGGGGGCCCCCGGGGTGGGGTTTTTAAAAAATTGGGGGGGAAAATTGAATACTAAAAAAATTTTTTTTTTTCCTTTTCCCAGGGAAAAAAAAAAATTTTTTTCCCCCCCCAAAAAATTTTTTAAAAAAAATTTTTTTTTTAAAAAAAAGGGGAAAAATTTTTTTGGGGTTTTTTTAAACCCCAAGGGAAAAAAATTTAAAAATTTTTGGGGTTTTTTTTCCAAAAAAAAAAAAATTTTTTTTTAAAAAAAAAATTTTTTTAAGGCCCTAAATTTTAAAAAATTTAAATCAAAGGGGGAAAAAAAATTTTTCCCAAATTAAAAAAATTGGGGGGGGGAAACAAAATGAAAAATTTAAAAAAGGGCCCGGGGGAAAAAATTTCCAAAAAAACCCCGGGTTTTTTTTTTTTTTGGGGGAAAAGGGAAAAAACAAAAAATTTTAAAATTTTTTTTTAAAAAATTTTTTTTAAAAAAATCAAAAATTAAAATTTGGGGGTTTTTTTAAAAAAAATTTTAAATTTGTTTTTTTGGAACCCGGGGGAAAAAAAGGGGGGGGAAAAATTTTTTTTTTTTGGGAATTTAAAGGGTTTTGGGTTTTTCCCCTTTTTCCAAAGTGGGGAACCCTTTTTTTTTAAAAAGGTTAATTTTAATTGGGGGGGTTTCCCCCAAAAAAAAAAAAAAAATTTTTTTAAAAAAAAAAAAAATTTTTTAAAAAACCCCCAAAGGTTTTTTTAAAAAAAAATTTTGGGGAAAAATTTTTTTTTGGGGGGGCCCCTTTTTCCAAACCCCCCCCCCCTTTTTGAAAATTTTTTTTTAAAAAAAGGGGCCCGGGGTTTCCGGGGGGAAAAAAAAGGGGGGGGCCCCCTTTTTTTAAAAACCAAAAAGGGGGGGGTTTTTTTTAAAAACCTTTAAAGGGGGTTTTTTTTAAAAAACCTTTAAAAACCCTTGGGTTTTAAAAAAAAACCCCCCCCCTTTTTTTTTTTGGAAAAAAAATTTTTTTTGAAAAAAAAAAAAAAAATTTTTTTTTAAAAAAAAAAAATTTTTTTATTTTTTTAAAATTTTTAAAAAAAAAAAATTTAAAAATTATTTTTTATTTTTAAAGGCCCGTTGGGGGTTTTTTTTAATAATTTTTAAAAAAATTTTTTTTTTTTAAAAAAAATTTTGGGCCCCCTTTTTTTTTTTTTTTGGGTTTTTTTTTTTTTTTGGGTTTTTTTTTTTTTAAAAAATTTTTAAAAAAATTTTTTTTTAAAAAATTTTAAAAATTTTTAAAAAATTTTTTTTTGGTTTTTTAAAAAAATTTTAAAAAAAAAATTTTTTTAAACCCCCCCTTTTGGGGGTTTTTTTTTGGGGGGGGTTGTTAAAAAAAAAAAGGGGGGAAAAACCCTTTTTAATTTTTTAAACAAATAAAAAAAAAAAAATTTAAAAAAAATTTAAAAAAAAAAAAAAGGGGGGGGTTTTTTTTTTTATTTTCTTTTTTTTTTAAAAAATTTAATTTTTTTGGGGTTTTTTTTCCCCCAAAAGGGGGGGGGGGGGGAAAAAAAATTTTTAAAAAAAATTTAAAATTTAGGGGGGTTTTTTCCCATTTCCCCCTTTTGGGGGAAAAGGGTTTTATTTTCTTTAAAATTTTTCCTTTTTTTAATTTTTTTAAAAAAAAAAAATTTTTTAAAAAGGGGAATTTTTAAAATTTTCCTTTTTTTTTTAAAAAAAAATTTTTTGGGGCCATTTTTAAAAAAAAATTTTTTTTTTTTTTCCCCCCCCCCCCCCCAAAAAAAATAAACCGGTTAAAAAAATTAAAACCCCCGGAAACCCCCCCAAAAAATTTGGTTTTGGGGCCCCCCCCCCCCCCCCAAAAAAAAAAAAATTTAAAAATTTTCCTTTTTTTAAAATTTTTTTTTTTTTAAAAAAATTTTTAAAAACTTTTTTTAATTTATTTTTTTTTTAAAAAAAAAATTTTAAATTTTAAATTTAAAAGGAAAAAAGGGTTTTTTTTCCCCCCCTTTTTTTTTGGGGGGCCTAAAATTTTTAAAAATTTTTTTAAAAAAGGAAAGGCGGGAAATCCCCCGGGGAAACCCCAAAAAAAAAGGGGGGGAAAAAAAAAAAAGGGGGAAAAAAAAATTTTAAAAAAATTAAAAAATTTTTTTTTTTTTAAAAAAAAAAAAAACCCGGGCCCAAAAAATTTGGGGGGTTTTTTTTTTTCCCCCCCCCAAAAAACCCCCCGAAATTTAAAAAAAATTTTTAAAAAAAAAATTTTTTTAAAAAAGGGGCCCGGGGGAAAACCCCGCTTTTTGGAACAAAAAATTTTTAAAATGAAAAAAAAATTTTTAAAAAAAAAAATTTTTAAAAAAACCCCCTTTTTGGGGCCCCAAAAATTATCTTTTTTTTAAAAAAACCCCCTTTTTTAAAAATGCCCTTCTTCAGTGTTCTTTCCACACCATCGGGAGTTAGATATGGCCAAAATATTTCAGTTGTTGAGACATTTTGATGCTGATGAACCTGTTTTCTTTGATGTCCAGATCTTCAAGAACATTAGTATTTGTATTCTTTTTGGGCCAAGGTTTTTAAAATTTTTTAAATTTTTTAAAATTTTTTTTTTTTTGGGGGGTTTTTTTCCCCCCCAAAAACCCAAAAAAAATTTTTAAAAAAAATTTTTTAATTTTTTTTTTTTTTTCCCCCCTTTTTTCCCCCCTTTTTTAAATTTTTTAAACCCCCTTTGTTGTTTTGGGGAAAAAAAAAAAAATTTTTTTTTTTTTTTTTTGGGGGGTTTTTTCCTTTTTCCCCTTTTTTTTTTTTTAAAAAAAAATTTTTTTTTTTTAAAAAAAATTTTTTCCCCCAAAAAGGGGGTTGTTTTTTTTTTGGGAAGGGATTTCCACAAATGTAAGCTATATTAATGCCTATATGCCTATACAATCAATTTAAAATAACTGAGAATTCTATAAAAAAATTTTAAACATTACAAGAAATCATTAAATATCTTAATTATTTATGTTATTAAATCTGTTTAACCCTTTTCAGGGTGGAACGTCCATTTCCTCCCATACCTTAAACGGGCAAATCGCCCGAACGCGCCCAATACTATTATGCATTGTAAAAACGCAAACTCTCGGGTTTTCGATACTTCCGCGGCTAATTTTGCTTTCAACCCATAGCTTGACAAAGTGGCCGCCATTTGCAAGCGCCTACTATGAATTTGAACGGACTTTTTTTATAGTTTTGGGGTTTTTTTTGCTTTGGTTTCAAAATGGATTTTGGCGATTCTTCAAGTGATAGCTGAGATTTCGATAGGTTTAATTTAAGCGACATTAAAGGGCACGAAGTTGACTACTAATTGGAGCTAGATTCCCGTGAAAAGCGTTACTTTGCATTAGCAGTCATGAGTCGGACTTTAAAAAAAAGTGATCATGATTCTGCAAATGTGTTTGTAAAATTTCTGTATAGATGACTGAAAATCACAAACAACTGTATTTCGTAAATATTTGTGTTCATAATGGATAACCGGCAACAATCATGTGAGTAACATATTCTGCATGCTTTTCCCTTTATTGTGTTGTTTTTTTAACTAACATTGGTTGACTAACACCTTATTTTTGATGTTTTTACTAACGAAACCCCAAATTTTCCGAAACCCGAAAAAAAACTTGCCCCTTCAGGGCTAAAAATGGGCAAGCGTCTGCCCTGTAAAGGGTTAAATTACTAAAGTCCCCCTAATACAAGTATGTATAGAGCTTCATTTAAAAAGAGTTAAATGACACAAACCCATTCTGTACATACCAAGATTAACTCAAACCCGAGTGCCCTGGTCCACCTTCAGAAACTCCGCATCCCATGATGGAATATCATCTGTTCTTTTCTCTTTGTTTCATCATCTTCAGGGGGCGGAGGATCATCTTTGTGGAATGTACACCACTGGATAACTTTCTTCAGAATCGCAGAGTTGACATTTTACAATGGAAAATGGTCATCTTCGTCATCATCCATGCCCCAAATTTTAGACCAAATGTAATCAACAGTGGTGATACATTCATGAGAAAAAGAACACAACTAGACAAGCACACACTGCATTTATTAACATGTCCTAAGTCCTTTTTATTAGAAGCTGCTCAAATAATTCTTGCGTGTTAGATAAAACCAATTTTTAAAGCATGGCTGGAATCATGGACAATTACGAAGCAAAAAACCCCTTTAAAAACCCCAAAAAAATAATTGGATAGGAATTGTTAATGCTTGCTCTTTAAATTAGTTGCAAATGTTCCAGTTGCTACTATGTTTTCTTTGCTCTAATTTTCAGATTCAGGAAAATTTCCCCCATCTCCGATTTCCCATTCAGTTGTTTACTTATCAAGCAGCGTATGCATGACTCCCAAAAACTACAAGGGTAATGTTCTTCTATGTAGTTAAAAGTTGTTTTTCTTCTTATGTTTCATTCTCAATACCAGGGAAACTTCTTCTTCTTCGTTCATCAGGAGTTTTTTTTTTTCCGGATGTGACTGCGTTGTGCCTGTTTACAGCAGAGCTGCGTTCTTGCGCCGTTAGGCCGACACATCCGACTTCTGCGGGCATTTGTTGACCGGGTTAACCTTCCCGAGGGTTTCTTAGGACGTTTGACTCTCACTGTGTGGTGTATCCTCCCATCCCTAGCTGGCCCATATAGAACAGCCAAAGACATCCTGGTCAGCCCTCAAGGGAAGGCAGGGGCAGACCATGGGCATTCCCCGCCATCCAAGGAGGCTTCCATAATTGCAGAGCCGATCACACAGCGCTCTGGTACTGGGCTCACCCAAGGAATCGTCACGTCCTGCACATGGCTGCTTAGCTCACTTCCGTATATTGGGCCTTCCGTTCACCATATGGCTGTTCTTTCCGGAAACCAGAAGAATGCAGTGTGCAGATGACATCCACATAGTGAGCTTTCGACTCGGACTTTCCGCGCAATGGATTTGCTATCCGAGCAATATTCCATTTCGTGCCACTAGGACACTTTTTCCACCTTTTATGAAGCTCACATAAGTGAGCTTTTGATTCGGACTTTACACGTAATGGATTTGCTATCCGAGCAATATTCCATTTCATTGCCTCTGGGAGGCTTTTGTAACCGACATACCTGTGGTATGAAGTTGTGGCAGTCTGAATACTTCTTCATACACATTTAAAAAATGTCAACCTGTATGTAGTTAAGTAAGCTGCGGTCAGACTTGAGCTGCTTGATATCTCCATAGAGCTTGTCCTCAAAATGAAGCAGGTGTGGGCCAAAATATCTTCTCTGTTCTGCATATATTGGGCAATCCTGCAGCAAATGTTTTGCTGTCATTTTTCCAGTTCTACAATTACATTCATCGGTATCTCCTATTTTTAGTTTATTGAACAAGTGGTATTTCAGCCTGTTATGTCCTGTGCGGAGTTCGGATCGAGTTTGTAATATGCATCATCCTTCTGGTGGCCTGGATGCTCTGATTCCCATTTGGTTTTATAGGTGCTTTTTATCAACCTCTTTGCCTCATTATAGGTTATGTCCTATGTCAGGCTGTGGTAGTCGTCCGCCCTCTTTTGCCAGTCTGTCAGCCTCTTCGTTCCAGGTATACTGCAATGTGATGGGATCCACTGTATTACAACTTTTTTGGATTTCTGGCTTAGACCATGGGAGTGCTGCTCTTAGGTCAGCTAGTTCTGTGCTGTTATTGCTCTTCAGTATTGAGACAGCTGACTTTGCATCTGTGAAGATAGCTATTTGCTTCTCTTTATTTTCCTCCATCAGGAGCATTTCTGCTGCAGTTTTCAAAGCCTCTACCTCCGCTTTGAAGTTACTTGAAAACTTTTCCAGTTGCCACTGAATGTCTGTTTTTTTCACTCCATTTTTTAAATTTAGGAGAATTCCTCCTCCTCCATTCTCTATTGAATTTTTGGCTGATCCATCTGTATATGCATGGGTCCAATTGCTGCTTGGGTAATGTTTCTTTATGTAGTTTAGGGTTATTTCTCTTCTTTCGGTTTCATGCTGAGTGTTCTTTTTCTCAATACCAGGAATGTTTTCTATCATCTCAGGCAGTTGCTGCTGTCTCCAAGCTGGGAACGTTGTGTGCATAGTAATGGCTTGACTGTTGATATGTTAAGTATGGATCTGCCCTAATCCTTTCGTTTTGCAGTTTCTACAAAGTTGCTACGCTTCAGTCTTCCTTTCCAAAACCATTAAACCTGTTATACATAGGGTGGTCTGTCAATCTTCTAAATTTTTCTGCTTGTTGCTGTGCTCTGCTATCTCTTTATTCCTGCATTGGTTGTAAACAAGTGATCTTTTCTAGTTCATTAATAGGCGTTGTCTTCAGGCTTCCAGTTATGATTCGCATTCCTTGGTTTTGGACTCTACTTATTTTGTTAAAGTTTGACTTAGCTGCTGTTGCCCAAGCTGCAATGCCATATTCCAGTACTGGCCTCACCCGTCCAGTATATAACTTCTTGAGAACTTTCTCATCTGCTCCCCACGTTGTACCAGCAAGCTTTTTCATGATTGCCATTCTTTGCCTTGCTCTTGTTCGATTTTTCTCAACCTGTGTCTTTCCATGTCAGGCGACGATCAAAGGTGACTCTAGAGATAGTTTGGATTTTCTTCATGGCGCAATATTTTTCCATTCAATACCAGCTTAGGTTGCTGAGTTTTATTTGAGAGGGAGAACACTGTGCATGTTGTTTTCTCCTCACTTATCTTCACTAGCCATGATTTTGACCAGTCCTCTAGTGCTAATAGGGCTTGCTGTATTCTGCTGTTAGCTGTACTAATATATTCTTCAGATGTCCATATGGCTAGGTCATCTGCAAAGGAGGATGTGTGTACTCTGGCTGGAAAATTTTCCGTGACGTCATTTATATATGCTAGGAATAATGTTGGTGAAAGAACTCCTCCTTGGGGGACACCTTGCTCCAACAGCATCATTTTGCTTGTTTGTCCTTGACTTTTGTCCTGCAGTTCTGTTCTCAAGGTAGTGGCTGATCCATTTGTACATTTTCCCACAAACATGCATTTTTTTGCAGTTTTACTTTCAGTCCTTCCTTCCATACTTTATCAAATGCTTTTTCTAAATCTATCCAGACCGCTAGTGTGTGCATTTTCTCTTGGAATGCATCCTCTATTTCCTGAGCTATAGAGGTTATTTGATCTTCAGTGGATCTGTACTTTCTGAATCCTGCTTGGTGTGGTGGTAAGAGTTGTTTTCTTCCAGATGCCATGTTAGCCTGCCATTGATAATGCGTTCCATTAATTTTCCTACATAGCTAAGTAGACCGATAGGTCGATAGCATTTGGTTCTTCCAGGTCTTTTCCTTTCTTTGGGACTGGTATTAGTATAGCTTCCTTCCATGCCTGTGGACTATTCCTCTCTTCCAGCTGTAATTTAGGACTGCTAGTAGTTTCTTCTTTTTGCCTTTGTCCCTAGTCCTATTAGCATTTCATTTGTGATTCCATCCTTTCCTGGTGATTTCTTCTTTTTAGGGTATTCATTGCCTGTTTCCATTTCTTCCATTGTTAGATTTGCCATCATATATTCTGCTGCTGTCTCTGTATTACTATGATGTATCTGTTTATCTTTGATTGCTTTTTTCTGTTCCCGGGGTAAAATCAATTGGTTTTCAAGGCATAGTGTTCCATTTGTGCATTTTCAGCCTTTTTTCCTGTAAGCAAAGGGATTTCCTTGTTTAATTGTTATTTGTTTGTTTTAGGTCCTTTATTGTTCATGGCTTTCACTGTTTCCCTAGTTTTTTTCCATCCCTGTCAAAATTTAGGTTTTTTTGTTTTTTTCCCCCCAACAATCTCTTTTTGTTTTTTTTCTTTTCTTTTATATTTTTTTTTTGAGGTTTTGGCCTTTTAAAAGAGTGGTTTTTGCCTTCCCCCAAAGTTTGGGCTTTTTGCCGGGGCCCTTTCCGGGGTTTTTTAACTTTGCCTCCAAAATTTGTGGGGTTTTCCCCCTCCCCGTTTGGTTTGAAAAATTTTTCCTTTGCCCTCGGGGAAGGCCCGGGGCGCCTGGGGTTTTGCCTCCGGAGGCTTTTCCCCCAAAAAGCAGGCCATAAAAGGTTTTATGGGTTTTACCCCAAAATTTTTTTTGTTAATGGCTCTTGCCCAACTTCCGTTTGGGTTTTCCCCAAAAGGGTTTTCTTTCCGGGAAACCAAAAACTCCAATTCATTAAAAAGCTTTGATTGGTTTTTGTTTGGTTTCCCACCGCAATTTCCAGGCCCCAGGCATTTTATTTTTGGGGGAAGTCCCCTGGGCAGAAAGGCTTTAAGTTGGAGTAAAGGGTTTTTCCATTTCTGGATAGGGAACTTTTCCCCCCTTTTTGAAAAAAATGGGTTTGATTTTATTTCCCGTTATTTCATCCCTTTTTTCGTACTGGGTTTCCCCTTTTTGGAAACGGCTTTATTTAAAATTTTCCACAAAAATGGATTTTTTCCAAAAAGTTATTTTCATGTTTGAGAGTGTAAGATCCTTATCTGCTGGGCTATAAAGATTGTAAATTCTTATTTTCACGTCCTTTATCATTATATCAACACCTATAATTTCTGTTTGGTTGTCAGAGATCACAGATACTTCGCTGCAAGGTATTGTATTTCGTGTAAGTATTAGAACTCCTCCTTTATGTCCTTTGCGGTCGAAACGTGTGGCCTGATATCCCCTGACTGAAAATTTGCGCTTGGCGTTGAGGTGTGTCTCTTGAATGCATGCCACATCTATTCTATCTTTATGAAGACGCTGTGTCAGGGATTCTTTCTTGTTATAAACTCCTTCGGCATTCCACTGTAGTATGTTGAGTGTCCTTGGTATTTGGTCAATAGCTCTTAACCTACTCCTCTGTGCCTTGACTCCACAGCACAGTGGAAGGTGACCACCGGTAGTCATGGGTAGACCCCTTCGAGGCAGGGGGCCCGGCACTATCACCGCCTGATGGGACTTCACGGGATTAGCACCATAACGATTAATTTTCATCTGTGGCATCATGAAATGATAAAGTTACGTTGTCACTTCTTTGTCAAGCCTCTGGCTCAGTACATCCGATTTTGACAAGCATTTTTCGGGATGCTTTCCCTAGCCTTTGACTATCCCCAGTCTACCTACAAGGCAGCAGGTTTGTGCGTCACTTCGTCTGGTCCCTCTCCCTTGACCTGTCCGACATGGGTGACCCTACCAGTAGCTGTGCTACCGTCGGCATAGCTCTTGGGGTCATTGGAACGCGCAAGCCCCTCTACCTCGTCAAGGTGGACGCACGGCAGAGGGGAATACCAGGAATGTTTTCTGTAATCTCAGGCATGCACTGTTGTCTCTAAGCTGGCAACCTGTCTGCATCATCGATGTGTTGATATGTGCATCACTGAGTGATTGTTCATATGTTAAGTATAGGATTTGTCCTGATATCTCTTTTTTACAGATTCTTCAAAATCTTTTTCACTTTTGTCTTACCATTCCAAGACTATATTAAACCTCTGAAGCATGTAGTGGTCTCTCAACTTTTTGAATTGTTCTGCTTGTTGCTGGACTCTGCTCTCTCTCCTATGCTGCACTGGTACCAGACAAATGATGTTTTCCAATTTGTTCATGGACATTGCCTTCAAAATTCCTCTAGTTATGATACACATTCTTTCATTCTAGACTTCTTTTTCTTCTGCGTTTCTCTAGAATGTTTGTTTTGGACATAATTAGGCTGTGCCTGTTTACAGCAGAGCTGCGATATTTGTGCCTTTCGGCCGACACACATGACTTCTTCAGGAATTTTTTGATTGGGTTAACCTTCCTGGAATCTAGACACCATTTGTTTAAAGTTTGACGTTGTTGCTGGTGCCTATGTTGCAATACCGTATTCAAGTTCTGGTGGCCTCACTCACCCAGCTTTTCTTTTTTTTCTGCCCTTTATCCCCCATTGGGACACAGGTTCCAAACCAGGCCAAACTGTCCTATCTGTTGCTATTTCCTGCAGATCCATATATCCATCCAACATGTGCCATGCCGGAAAGCATGGGCGGTCATGACTCGCCATTTCACTCGATTACCAGAGTCATGGATCAGCTCAGTATTCCTGTCTTGACCATGCCATGTGGCCAAGCCATCCAGGTATTTGCTTCTCGGTCTTCCCCTTGGTCTGTTCCATACAAGTCTTTCCAATATTATTCATCTCTGTTATTCTCTTCTCCATGTGTTTTAGGTGCCAAATGTAGCACTGAGGGCAAGAACAACAACTCTGAACCACTGTGCTGATAATTGAGGGCATTAACTGGCAGGATTGCGTTTTCAACCAGTGCCACTCTGATAGGTTGATGCACTTTCCCCTGGACCACTATGAGTCCCAAGATGTCAACTTAACAAACATGTCCCAACAGTTGATGCTGTACTCACTCAATCAAGGATATCTATATTCTGTTAAGTAATTAAAACATGTTTCCATCTGAGTTAAGGTGGGTAACATACATTACAACTTCCAAACATTAACTCAATAAAAAAAAAGTTAGTTGCATATCCTTTACAGAATGTCGCAGTCAACCCCAGCATTTTTTGCTGTTTGTGATTTCTTGACAAGTTTATGTTCAGTAGTTTACCATTGCTTTCTGAACGACTGGCACTCATACCTTTGTATGGAAACCAACGCAAGGCGGTCTGTTTTCAAATCGCCAGCAGCTGTGTTTCGAACACGGTATGCAGGATTGCGAATTGCATTCGTAACCCCTTCACCACAGAGCCAGCAATAAAGCTGATCAAATAACCCATATTGTGGTCAGGGAGGAACCTTCACTGATTACTGTAAGCAATGAAATGTGGATGAGTGCAGATAATATTACCTTCCAACATTGTTCTGATGGTGACTGACTGCTTGGCAATTTCAACATCAACAACAAAGATCTCTCCATCCGAGCTATGTAGCTTTATGTTTGGCATCTGAAAGTCAATTACAAACACACATTAGTGTCACCAAACAATCTTCCCTTAACTAACCCATACAGTGGCAGATTTGTGGTAGGCTGCTGAGCCTGATACACCCATCTATTTAACAACATCAAAGTGGAACAAACAGGCATGTGTCCTTGTGGAAAGGACAAAGAGACAGTGGAAAATCTCCAGAACTTTTGGCTTCTTGAGAAGTGCAGAGCAAACATGGCCACACCCAATCCCAAGAGCTGCAGTAGTTCAGTGCCTGGAGTGCTTACCTGTTAGCCTGATGTTTGAATCCCCATAGAAATGGGCATGTTTTTTAATTGACCTGAGCTTCCAGGTCACCACAGCCTAAAATGGGTAATAGGAAAATATTCTGGAAAGTAAAATCTGACCACATTCATCCACTGGGCTAGAACCATGTACCCATCACATCAAAAAACACAGAGAATTATCCTGGACTTATTTACCCAGAACTAACAATCACAATCAAGCACTAAGAAAGTGAAAACCTCATAAACTGAATGCCTTGGCTCCATTATCAACAACAAGGGGGGGGGGGGGGGGGGGGGGGGGGGGGGAGAGAAGAGATGTTCACTGTTCACAAGAAGTCATGTGATGACTGGTAGTAACAATCCCAAGAGCCTTTGGTGCGACACCAGAACCACATTAAACTTTCTTGTGGTAACATAAGGATATCAGTCATGAACCATTTAAATATCTCTAATGAAGAAAATTGGGGTTTTCAAACTTAAATGTTAAGGAAACATTCTTAGAATACTGTGCCCAGGAAGGTTAACACAGTCAACAAATGCCTGAAGATGTCGGATATGTCGGCCAAAAGGTGCAAATATCGCAGCTCTGTTGTAAACAGGCACAACGCAATTACATCCAAAATAACATTCCGGACAGACGCAGAAGAAGAAGAAGAAGAAGAAGAAGAAGAAGAAGAAGAAGAAGAAGAAGAAGAAGAAGAAGAAGAAGAAGAAGAAGAAGAAGAAGAAGAAGAAGAAGAAGAAGAAGAAAACTACAGACATGACAGAGGTTTGGAAAGAACAGCGATGGAAGGCATGGTTCCTGGAAGAAGAGATAGGGCTCACCAAGCATGAAGAGAGGCACAGGACAGTGAACATGTCTTGAGCATGAAAAGGGGCATGGGACACTGAAGACATGTCTTGAGCATGAAGAGGGGCAAGAGACATTGAAGACATGTCTTGAGCATGAAAAGGGGCACGGGACACTGAAGACATGTCTTGAGCATGAAGAGGGGCAAGAGACACTGAAGACATGTCTTGTGCATGAAGAGGGGCACAGGACATTGAAGATGTCTTGAGCATGAAGAGGGGCATGGGACACTGAAGACATTTCTTGAGCATGAAGAGGGGCATGGGACACTGAAGACATGTCTCGAGCATGAAGAGGGGCATGGGACACTGAAGACATGTCTTGAGCATGAAGAGGGGCATGGGACATTGAAGACGTCTTGAGCATGAAAAGGGGCATGGGACACTGAAGACATTTCTTGGGCACGAAGAGGGGCATGAGACACTGAAGACATGTCTTGAGCATGAAGAGGGGCACGGGACACTGAAGACATTTCTTGAGCATGAAGAGGGGCACAGGACACTGAAGACATGTCTTGAGCATGAAGAGGAGCATGGGACACTGAAGACATGTCTTGAGCATGAAGAGGGGCACAGGACACTGAAGACATGTCTTGAGCATGAAGAGGAGCATGGAACATTGAAGACATGTCTTGAGCATGAAGAGGGGCACAGGACATTGAAGATGTCTTGAGCATGAAGAGGGGCATGGGACACTGAAGACATTTCTTGAGCATGAAGAGGGGCATGGGACACTGAAGACATGTCTCGAGCATGAAGAGGGGCATGGGACACTGAAGGACATGTCTTGAGCATGAAGAGGGCATAGGACATTGAAGACGTCTGAGCATGAAAAGGGGCATGGGACACTGAAGACATTTCTTGGGCACGAAGAGGGGCATGAGACACTGAAGACATGTCTTGAGCATGAAGAGGGGCACGGGACACTGAAGACATTTCTTGAGCATGAAGAGGGGCACAGGACACTGAAGACATGTCTTGAGCATGAAGAGGAGCATGGGACACTGAAGACATGTCTTGAGCATGAAGAGGGGCACAGGACACTGAAGACATGTCTTGAGCATGAAGAGGAGCATGGAACATTGAAGACATGTCTTGAGCATGAAGAGGGGCATGGGACACTGAAGATGTCTTGAGCATGAAGAGGAGCATGGGACACTGAAGACATGTCTTGAGCATGAAGAGGGGCACGGGACACTGAAGACATGTCTTGAGCATGAAGAGGGGCACAGGACATTGAAGACATGTCTTGAGCATGAAGAGGGGCATGGGACACTGAAGACATGTCTTGAGCATGAAGAGGGGCATGGGACACTGAAGACATGTCTTGAGCATGAAGAGGGGCACGGGACACTGAAGACATGTCTTGAGCATGAAGAGGGGCATGGGACACTGAAGACATGTCTTGAGCATGAAGAGGGGCACGGGACACTGAAGACATGTCTTGAGCATGAAGAGGAGCATGGGACACTGAAGACATGTCTTGAGCATGAAGAGGGGCACAGGAAACTGAAGACATGTCTTGAGCATGAAGAGGAGCATGGGACACTGAAGACATGTCTTGATCATTAAGAGGGGCACGGGACACTGAAGACATGTCTTGAGCATGAAGAGGAGCATGGGACACTGAAGACATGTCTTGAGCATGAAGAGGGGCATGGGACACTGAAGACATGTCTTGAGCATGAAGAGGAGCATGGGACACTGAAGACATGTCTTGAGCATGAAGAGGGGCACGGGACACTGAAGACATGTCTTGAGCATGAAGAGGGGCACGGGACATTGAAGACATGTCTTGAGCATGAAGAGGGGCCATGGGACACTGAAGACATGTCTTGAGCATGAAGAGGGGCACTGGACACTGAAGACATTTCTTGAGCATGAAGAGGAGCATGGGACACTGAAGACATGTCTTGCGCATGAAGAGGGGCACAGGACACTGAAGACATGTCTTGAGCATGAAGAGGGGCATGGAACATTGAAGCTTGAGCATGAAAATGCATATGGCAGGGAAACTGGCGACAAAAATCAAGGTCTGTGTGAGTGAGTGAGTGTTGAAAGTGCATGTGTGTGTGTGCGTGCGTGAGTGTGCATGCATGTTAGTCATATACATGTGTATGTGCATGCTTTTATGTGTGTGCATGTGTGTAAGAACATGCCAACATACAACAGACACAGATTAGATATTGTCAGGAATATCTTCTTCTTCTGCGTTCATCCGGAGTGTTTTTTCAGATGTGATTGCAGTGTGTCTGTTATGCACCCTTGGGCCGAAACCCTTAGGCCGACACATCCGACTTTTAGCCTGCATTTCTGACAGATTAGCATTCCTGGGAGACTCTCACTTTTGTGGTGCCGTCCACATCCCAGCTGGTCAATTTAGAACGGTCATATACTTCATGATCAGCCCTCAATGAAAGGCAGGGACAGACCATGGGCATTATCCGCCATCCAAGGGAGGCTTCCATAGTTGCAGAGCTGACACATAGCGCTCTGGTGCTGGGCTCACCGAGGTGAATTACCACGTCCTGCTCATGACTGTTTTAATTCCTCACTTCAATATATTGGGCCTTTCATTTGCTACATGTTGCTCCCCGCACTAACCAGGGACGGTCGCACTGCAGTCAGTATCCACTCAGTGAAGCTTTCAATTCGGACATGTGCTTGTCGCTGCGCCCGGAAAACAAAGTAGTTGGAGCTGTTCCAGGCACAACGGACATTCAGAAAACTATCCAGTCAGAGCTGTTTCAGACATGAAGGACATTCAGAAGACTAGATAGTCAGAGTTGTTCCTAGCACGAGGGACATTTGGACATGATCGACATTTCACTCGGATGTAATTGCGTAGTGCTTATTTTTTATTTTGCTACCCGTAGGCCGGCACACCCGACTTTGGCGGGCATTTTTTAATGAGGTTAGCCTTCCTTGGTTTTGAGGCACGTTAGACTTACTGTTGTGGTGTCGCCCACATCTCAGCTGGTCAAGGTAGAATGGTCAGAGACATCACGGTCAACCCTCAAGGGAAGGCAGGGGCAGACCATGGGCATTCCCCGCTATTCAAGGAGGCTTCCATAATTGCAGGGCCGACACATATTGCTCTGAGACTGGGCGCACCCGAGGAATTGCCATGTCCTGCTCATGGCTGCTTTAATTCCTCATTTTCATGTACTGGGCATTTCGCTTGCCACTGGTCGCTCAAGCACAAACCAGGAATGGTCAGTCTGCGGACGATATCCACAAGGTAAGCTTTCGCTTCAGACTTCCACGCAATGGATTCGCTAGCCAAGCGTTCCATTTCGTGTTAATGAGAAGTTTTTCCACCTTTGACTACTCTCTATGAGTATAGATACAGATACCATTTTGTGCGACTGGGGCACTTTTTCTACCTTTAGTACTCGCTCACGAGGTGGGCTACATATGCTGCAGGCTCAGCACCTTACCTCCGTGCATCAGTGAGCGAGAAAAATGGCCAGGCCCTCTCATCCGGGGATCCCTCATATCCCCCAGCTGAGAGCCTTCGGACATGTATCTTCTTCTTCTTCTTCTGCGTTCATCCGGAGTTTTTTTTTCCGGATGTGATTGCGTTGTGCCTGTTTACAGCAGAGCTGCGTTCTTGCACCGTTAAGCCGACTTCTGCGGGCATTTGTTGACCGGGTTAACCTTCCCGGGGAACATGTATCTGATCTAACCATGTAGCGTGCTCAGCATCTAACCTCCATTTTTAGTAGTTGAGAATCGGCCCGGCTCTCACATCAAAGGGTTAATAGCTTAGAGGCGTTCAGCCATATCCCTCAAATGGGAGCCTTAGAGTATGTGTCTGAACCAAAAATGTATGGCTTCGTGCATCTGATTTGGAATTTTGATTGCTATCCTCAGTCTACCTGCAGAGCAGCAGGTTGTGTCTCTCTTAGTCTGGTCCCTAACCCAAGTCCTCTCCGACACACAGTTGTGCTTCCATCGGCATAGCTCTTGGGGTCATTGGGACACTCAATCCCCCCACCGCAGCAAGGTGGAGACACATCGAGGGGGCCATCGACATTTGATAGGGCAGACATTTGAAAGATGTGTTGCCGGTGCAGGCCAAGAGTAGCATCACTAAAGCCCGCCCTCCCGGTACCTGGTGATACATGCAAAACCACTGGACGCCTACCGACGAGCTTTCAAGCTACGCCGACAGGACTGACCGAAAAGCTATACCAGCTTACTGACTACAGGCCCACTACTCATCGAGAGAGAGAGTGGGCGCTTATCGAGACTTTGTCGAACTGTCGTACAAATTTGCTCTTTTGCCCGCTCAAACCATGACTCTAGCTGCACGATGCGGTTACGTTCTCGAAACACCTGCCTCGCTAACTTGCGTTGGCTGGGAAGATCCCAATTTGGTGCACCTCACACAGCCATCCGAGACGAACGCTAGACGTGGGACTGATCTTGCGAACCAGACCAGCCATCACTTGTCAAGGAATATAGTGATATCTGCTTGCTAAAGTCTTTGTTTGGCAAAGGATTCTGAGTCAAAGTGTGTGAGTGAGTGTTAAGTGTGCATATGTATGTACAGTCATATACATGTGAGTGTGCGTGTGCTTGTGTGTGCATGTGTGTGTAAATGAATACCAACATACACACATATAGGTTAGGTCTTTTCACGAATATAGTGATATATGGTTGCAGAAGTGTTTGTTCTCAAATAAAAATGTCACTGTGGTATAAGCATTAGACACAGGTTATAATTAGACAGACATGCTTCAGGCATAGTGGAGGCTTTCATTCAACAATGAGAAATAAATAGCATCTGTTGGATTTTTCCCCCCAGGACACACTGATGTGGTGGGAAATGGCAGGTGGACAATGGCTGGGTCTGCATCCCATGCTGGTGTGTTGGGAAACGGCAGGTGGACAATGGCTGGGTCTGCACCCCTTGCTGGTGTGTTGGGAAACGGCAGGTGGACAATGGCTGGGTCTGCACCCCTTGCTGGTGTGGTGGGAAACGGCAGGTGGACAATGGTTGGGTCTGCACCCCTTGCTGGTGTGTTGGGAAACGGCAGGTGGACAATAGCTGGGTCTGCACCCCTTGCTGGTGTGTTGGGAAACGGCAGGTGGACAATGGCTTTGTCTGCACCCCTTGCTGGTGTATTGGTGCATAATAAGGCAGATGTGGTCAGGGCCCTATAGAATCATATGTATAGTGCAGAAGAATGAGTAGAACATCACGGCTTGGAGAGAATGGTGCTGCAGGGAGTGACCAGAGGACCTGGCAGACTCAAAAAAAATCAAAATGCTACTGGTACCATTAGTACTAGGACTCTTCGCTGGCTGGTGCAGATGAGGACGGAACACGTATAGGATTGTCCTGAGTTCTGTGTTGTCAATTTTTGGCTCAACTCAACACAACTCTATACAGGTTATGAAAGTGTTATCATCAGCAGTGTCTTATTAATTATATTATTTACATACAAACAATAATATTTCAGCTTAGAATTGACGTAGTCTTGAATGTGGTACCCTTGGCTTGCATTTTTAAAGCTATTCAATTATGCAGGTCATAATATTTAATTTTAATGTGAAACTTACTTAAGTACCTAATTTCTGCAATTAACTTGATGACAATTATCATTACCATGTGCCATTCCAATATGTCTAGGCATCACGGTTTAACCTCACACACGATCATCAGAGTCTTGGATAAGAACATTGATCTTGTTCAGGGACAGAAAAATCCAGGAGCAGGAGCTCGGTCGCATTGGCAATTAAAAATTTCTACCTGACACTGAATTTTGAATTAGTTTCTTAGTCTGTATGATGTGCAAAAATAAATATGCTGACTCCTGAGAAAATGAGGCTGGTTCATGAGAAAATGAGGCTTCTTCTTCTTCTTCTTCGTTCATCCGGAGTTTTTTTTCGGATGTGATTGCGTTGTGCCTGTTTACAGCAGAGCTGCGTTCTTGCGCCGTTAGGCCGACACATCCGACTTCTGCGGGCATTTGTTGACCGGGTTAACCTTCCCGGGGGTTTCTTAGGACGTTTGACTCTCACTGTTGTGGTGTTATCCTCCATCCCAGCTGGTCCATATAGAACAGCCAAAGATCCTGGTCAGCCCTCAAGGGAAGGCAGGGGCAGACCATGGGCATTCCCCGCCATCCAAGGAGGCTTCCATACTTGCAGAGCCGATACATAGTGCTCTGGTACTGGGCTCACCCAAGGAATCGTCACGTCCTGCACATGGCTGCTTAGCCTCACTTCCGTATATTGGGCCTTCCGTTCACCATAGGCTGTTCTTCCGGAAACCAGAAGTATGCAGTCTGCAGATGACATCCACACAGTGAGCTTTCGATTCGGACTTTCCATGTAATGGATTTGCTAGCCAAGCAATATTCCATTTCGTGCCACTAGGACACTTTTCCACCTTTTATGAAGCCCACACAGTGGGCTTTTGATTCAGACTTTCCACGTAATGGATTTGCTATCCAAGCAATATTCCATTTCGTGCCACTAGGGCACTTTTCCACCTTTTATGAAGCCCACACAGTGGGCTTTTGATTCGGACTTTCCACGTAATGGATTTGCTATCCAAGCAATATTCCATTTCGTGCCACTAGGACACTTTTCCACCTTTTATGAAGCCCACACAATGGGCTTTTGATTTGGACTTTCCACGTAATGGATTTGCTATCCAAGCAATATTCCATTTCATGCCTCTGGGTCTTCATGCACCTTTAAATGTCAACCTGTATATAGTTAAAGTAATCTGCGGTCAACTTTAGCTTGTTGATATCTCCATAGAGCTTGTCCTCAAATGAAGCAGGTGTGGGCCAAAATATCTTTCTCTGTTCTGCATACGTTGGGCATTCCTGCAGCAAATGTTTTGCTGTCATTTTTCCAGTTCTACAATTACATTCATCGGTATCTCCTATCTTTAGTTTATTGAACAAGTGGTATTTCAGCCTGTTATGTCCTGTGCGGAGTCTGAAGATTGCTACTTGTTCTCTTCGGTTGAGTTTGTAATATGCATCATCCTTCTGATGGCCTGGATGCTCTGATTCCCATTTGGTTCTATAAGTGCTTTTTATCAACCTCTTTGCCTCATTATAGGTTATGTCTATGTCAGGCTGTGGTAGTCGTCCGCCCTCTTTTGCCAGTCTGTCAGCCTCTTCGTTTCCAGGTATACTGCAATGTGATGGGATCCACTGTATTACAACTTTTTTGGATTTCTGGCATAGACCATGGAGTGCTGCTCTTAGGTCAGTTAGTTCTGTGCTGTTATTGCTCTTCAGTATTGAGACAGCTGACTTTGCATCTGTGAAGATAGCTATTTGCTTCTCTTTATTTTCCTCCATCAGGAGCATTTCTGCTGCAGTTTTCAGAGCCTCTACCTCCGCTTTGAAGTTACTTGAAAATTTTCCAGTTGCCATTGAATGCGTTTTTTTCACTCCATTTTTTAAATTTAGGAGAATTCCTCCTCCTCCATTCTCTATTGAATTTTTGGCTGATCCATCTGTATATGCATGGGTCCAATTGCTGCTTGGGTAATGTTCTTTTATGTAGTTTAGGGTTATTTCTCTTCTTTCGGTTTCATGCTGAGTGTTCTTTTTCTCAATACCAGGAATGTTTTCTATCATCTCAGGCAGTTGCTGCTGTCTCCAAGCTGGGAACTTGTCTGCATTGTAAATAGGTTTGACTGTTGATATGTTAAGTATGGGATCTGCCCTAATCTTTCGTTTTGCAGTTTCTACAAAGTTGCTACGCTTCAGTCGTCCCTTTCCAAAACCACTAAACCTTTTATACATAGGGTGGTCTGTCAATCTTCTAAATTTTTCTGCTTGTTGCTGGGCTCTGCTATCTCTTCTATCCTGCATTGGTTGTAAACAAGTGATCTTTTCTAGTTCATTAATAGGCGTTGTCTTCAGGCTTCCAGTTATGATTCGCATTCCTTGGTTTTGGACTCTACTTATTTTGTTAAAGTTTGACTTAGCTGCTGTTGCCCAAGCTGCAATGCCATATTCCAGTACTGGCCTCACCCGTCCAGTATATATCTTCTTGAGAACTTTCTCATCTGCTCCCCACGTTGTACCAGCAAGCTTTTTCATGATTGCCATTCTCTGCCTTGCTCTTGTTCGATTTTTCTCAACCTGTGTCTTCCATGTCAGGCGACGATCAAAGGTGACTCTGAGATAGTTTGGATTTTCTTCATGGCGCAATATTTTTCCATTCAATACCAGCTTAGGTTGCTGAGGTTTATTTGAGAGGGAGAACACTGTGCATGTTGTTTTCTCCTCACTTATCTTCACTAGCCATGATTTTGACCAGTCCTCTAGCGTTAATAAGGCTTGCTGTATTCTGCTGTTAGCTGTACTAATATATTCTTCAGATGTCCATATGGCTAGGTCATCTGCAAAGGATGATGTGTGTACTCTGGCTGGAAAATTTTCCGTGATGTCGTTTATATATGCTAGGAATAATGTTGGTGAAAGAACTCCTCCTTGGGGGACACCTTGCTCCAACAGCATCATTTTGCTGGTTTGTCCTTGTACTTTTGTCCTGGCAGTTCTGTTCTCAAGGTAGTGGCTGATCCATTTGTACATTTTCCCGCAAACATGCATTTTTTGCAGTTTTACTTTCAGTCCTTCCTTCCATACTTTATCAAATGCTTTTTCTAAATCTATCCAGACTGCTAGTGTGTGCTTTTTCTCTTGGAAGGCATCCTCTATTTCCTGAGCTATATAGGTTATTTGATCTTCAGTAGATCTGTACTTTCTGAATCCTGCTTGGTGAGGTGGTAAGAGTTGGTTTTCTTCCAGATGCCATGTTAGCCTGCCATTGATAATGCGTTCCATTAATTTTCCTACACAGCTAAGAAGACTGATAGGTCGATAGCCATTTGGTTCTTCCAGGTCTTTTCCTTTCTTTGGGACTGGTATTAGTATAGCTTCCTTCCATGCCTGTGGGACTATTCCCCTCTTCCAGCTGTAATTTAGGACTGCTAGTAGTTTCTTTTTTGCCTTAGTGCCTAGTCCTATTAGCATTTCATTTGTGATTCCATCCTTTCCTGGTGATGTCTTCTTTTTTAGGGTATTCATTGCCTGTTCCATTTCTTCCATTGTTAGATTTGCCATCATATATTCTGCTGCTGTCTCTGTATATGTATGATGTATCTGTTTATCTTTGATTGCTTTCTTCTGTTCGGCTGTAATATCAATGTGGTTTGCACTGGCATAGTGTTCCATTAGTGCATTTGCAGCCATTTTTCCTGTAAGCAAGGCATTTCCTTGTTTAATTGTTATTTGTTTGTTTCTAGGTCCTTCATTGTTCATGGCTTTCACTAGTTTCCATAGTTTGTTTCCATCCTTGTCAAAATTCAGGTTTTCTGTTTTTTCCCTCCAACAATCTCTTGTTGTTTGATTTACTGTTCTTTTATATTTTGCTGAGATGGCTTTGAGAGAGATGTTCGCTTCAGTTGTTTGTTCTCTCTCTGCGGTCTTCCTAGCATCTTCAACTTTGTCCTCCAAAATTTGTAGTTCTTCAGTCCAGTATGGTTTGTAATTTTTCCTCGCTCCTCTTGGAATAGACTCAGTGGCCGCCTGTATCATTGCTCTGTTTAGACTTTCCACCATTTGCTTCATGTTGCCATATCGTGTATTTATGTTTTCACAATATTTGTCTGTTAGTATGGCAAATCTGTCCCAATCTGCTCGTTTGTAATTCCAACGGGGCAAAGGCTTTTGCTCCTGTGGAACATACTCCATATTTATTACAAGCTTGATTGGTCTGTGGTCACTACCTGCTAATTGGTCAAGCACATGGCGATCGATTTTGTGGAGGATGTCTCCTGTGCAGAAAGCTAAGTCTGGAGTAGAAGTGGTAAGCCATCTTCTGGAGTAGAAGCTCGGTGTGTCATCTGCTTTGTTGAGTAGATGGAGATTTGAGTCTATTTCCCAGTCCTCCACTTCATCTCCTCTTTTGTCAGTATCTGGGTATCCCCATCTTTCTGAACGGCTATTAAAGTCTCCGACAACAATGCAATTTGTGTCAGTTATTTCTATGTTTGAGAGTGTAAGATCCTTATCTGCCGGGCTATACAGATTGTAAATTCTTATTTTCACGTCCTTTATCATTATATCAACACCTATAATTTCCGTTTGGTTGTCAGAGATCACAGATACTTCGCTGCAAGGTATTGTATTTCGTGTAAGTATTACAACTCCTCCTTTGTGTCCTTCGCGGTCGAAACGTGTGGCCTGATATCCCTTGACTGAAAATGTGCGATTGGCGTTGAGGTGTGTCTCTTGAATGCATGCCACATCTATTCTATCTTTATGAAGACGCTGTGTTAGGGAGGCTTTCTTGTTATAAACTCCTTCTGCATTCCATTGTAGTATGTTGAGTGTCCGGGGTGTTTGGTCAATAACTCTTAACCTACTCCTCTGTGCCTTGACTCCACAGCACAGGGGAAGGTGACCACCAGTAGTCATGGGTGGACCCCCTCGAGGCAGGGGGCCCGGCACTATCACCGCCTGATGGGACTTCACGGGATTAGCACCATAACGATTAATTTTCATCTGTGGCATCATGGAATGATAAAGTTACGTTGCACTTCTTTGTCAAGCCTGTGGCTCAGTACATCCGATTTCGACAAGCATTTGTTCGGGATGCTTTCCCTAGCCTTTGACTGTCCCCAGTCTACCTACAAGGCAGCAGGTTTGTGAGTCACTTCGTCTGGTCCCTCTCCCTTGACCTGTCCGACATGGGTGACCCTACCAGTAGCTGTGCTACCGTCGGCATAGCTCTTGGGGTCATTGGAACGCTCAAGCCCCTCTACCTCGTCAAGGTGGACGCACGGCAGAGGGGGAAAATGAGGCTGGTTCCTGAGAAAATTAGGCTGGTTCCTGACTTATGTTTAGTTATTTTTCTACCTTCTGATCTTGTCCCAGTTATGCCATGTGGCCAGGATATCCAGCAATTTATCTCTTTGTCCTCCCTTGCTGTTTATTTTTTCTCATTTTCAAAACATCTATGTCCAATTTCTCTAATCATGTTATGGTTTTATTTTGTTGCTTGAAGGACTGTCTCATTCGTGTTTCTGTCCATTCATGGCGTTCTTTACATTTCCCTCAGAACTGTCATTAGATGTTTCTCAGCTTGTCTGCTTATTGTTCATGCATACAACAGTATTGGTTCTATACAGCAGTTTAATACTCTTTTTCTCATTGTGATTGACAGATTTTTATTGGTGTTTTTTTTCATCTTGCCAAAGGCTACCTTTACCAGAAAGACTCTTGTTCTAAATTCTACATGGTATCTTCCATCAGGTGTTAAGACTTTTTATAGTTTTACCGAATCACATGTTTGAGAATTCTCTTGTTTACTTACATACAACATTGTGGTACTTCTTTCTTCTTTAAGATGACCATAATTTGTTTTTCTTTTACAATTTAATTCTAATTATAGTTGCCCACTGTGTATAACAACTACATCTACTAAATGCTGCAAATCCTGTTCATTGTCAGCAAATCAAAACTGTATCATCTGCATATCTTATATTGTGGGTGGTAGCAACAACTTTATTTTGTGTGTGTAAATACAAGATGAGAAAATAATTTCAAATTCAGGCACCAGTGAACATTTCCAATGGCGGCTGAGAGGCCTCAATTTTTCTATCCCTGTATATATATATATATATTGTTTATGGTATGTCTACTGATGGCGATTCTTTTCATTGTATCTTCGTAATTTCTTATAATATTTACACTTTACAGGGTGGAAAAGTTCTGGAGGCATTACGCATACCTGTTGCACATACCTCTCTTGTTTGGCTGTGTTATTTACCTATTATATTTCAGTATCTGGCCTAGAGGTTAGCGACTTTTCTCCATAATCTCGTATACTCTCGTAAGTAACGTGATGACGGTGAGAATCAGCAGTGGTTCGAATAGCGTCGGTAACTTACGGGGTATGTGAGCCGGCCACTCAGAAAGCAATGGCAAACTACTGAGCATAATCTTGCCAAGAAATCAACAATCAGCTGAAAGATGCTGATGTTGACAGCGATGTCCTGTAAAGGATATGCAAACATTACTATATTACTTTATTATCAATTTTTATGACAGGACCTAGCTTTAAAAAATAGGAACAATCTGTTAACAATCTGTTTATATCAGAAATTTATTCAGAAATATAGAAGATATGGAAGGAATCAACATTGGGGGCCGATACATCAATAACATTAGATATGCAGATGATACAGTTTTGATTGCAGACAATGAACAGGACCTGCAAAATTGAGTAGATGCGGTTGTTGCACACAGTGAACAACTAGGGTTAGAACTGAATATTAAGAAGACCCAGATTATGGTCGTCACTGGGAAGAAGGAAATACCACAATGTGATATACGAGCATATGGGCATATTCTTAAACAAGTGAATCGATACTGTTATCTCGGCACAGTCATAACATCTGATGGGAGATGCCTTGAAGAGATTAGAACAAGAATTGCCATTGCGAGGGTAGCCTTTTGCAAGATGAAAAACATACTTACCAATAAAAAGATATCAATTGAAACGAGAAAAAGAGTGTTGAGGTGCTACATAGAACCTATACTTTTGTATGGATGTGAAGCGTGGACAATAAGCGGTCAAGCTGAAAAACAGCGGATGGCAATGGAAATGTGGTTTCTGAGGAAAATGCAGAGTACCATGGACAGACAGAAAAACCAATGAGCAAGTCCTTCAAGAAACAAATGAAGATTGTAAACTGATTAGAGTCATTAGATGTAGACAGTCAAAATTTTTTGGGCATGTTATGAGAAGAAATGACTTGGAGAACTTGGTGACAACTGGCAAGATTGAAGGGAAGAGACCAAGGGGAAGACCGAGAAGTAAATATCTGGATGGCTTGGCCACATGGCATGGTCGAGACAGGAACACGGAGCTGATCCACGACTCTGGTGATCGAGTGAGATGGCAGAACATGACCGCCCACGCTTACCAGCATGGCACATGATGGATGGATGGATGGATAGTTTATATCAGAACCAAAGTTTAAAAATAAAATACATACACATCCACACTACAGTGACTACATTACACTACACTACACAATTCAGTGATGAGTGAATTCAATAATTCATGAATTGATATCTTCCTCTTCTTCGTTCATCCGTAGTTTTTTTCGGACGTGATTGCGTTGTGCCTGTTTACAGCAGAGCTGCGTTCTTGCGCCGTTAGGCCGACACATCCGACTTCTGCGGATGAATTGATATTATTTATATTGAGGAAGTGTCTATTCATAGGGCACTATGTATAAACAAAGTGTCTATTCATAGGGCACGGCTGGTCACGTGATTTAACGTAAGTTTGCGGCTATATTATAAATTTTCGTTGATTGGAAAACGTGTCGTCAGTGGCATAGTTGATAGTGCCCCCACCTTATGGGCGGGAGCTCGAGGTTCGTTTCCTTGCCGGACATTTTTTTTTTTTTAATTGTTCAGCAATTAATTGGATGAAAGTCAAATGTCAATCGTTCGTTTCCTTGCCGGACAATGTTTTTTTTTAATTTTTCAGCAATTCATTGGGTGAAAGTCAATCCTTTATCTCTTTGAGTATTTAGAATTGTGTTGTTTAAAGTGAGTGTAAGTTAGTTAAAACCAGTTTCTCCTGTATTGGTCCTCGTTGCTTTGCACTACGGCAATTCCAATAGCCAACCCACACATTTTTGAGTCCCAAACGATCCGTTTTCCTTCTACCCCTTCTGGCTCCAGCCCTCTTCTTCCTTTTCCTTCCCCCCTCTCCCCTACCTCTTCTCCTCCGCTTCATTCTCTCCCCGCTGGCTGTTGTCAAAAGTATCGAGCACAAAGCATGTACTCCGTTGCTTCGGTGATCATTCTTTGTATTATTCATAATTGGTTAGGTAGGTGGGTAGTTAGACACGAAAGTGGTTAAGTAGGCAGGTAGGTGGGTTGTTAGACATATAGATGGTTAGAGAGGCAGATATGTGGGTAGGTAGACAGGTAGGTAGTTAAGTAAGCAGGTATGTGGGTAGCTAGGCAGGTAGGTGGATGAGTAGGTACGCAGGTAGATGGGTAGCTAGATACCAATCTGGAAAATTATTCTTGATATTTAAACAGCCATACTTCAATAAGTATAAAGTATCGATTCATAGGGCCCTATGTATAAACAAAGTGTCTATTCATAGGGCCCTATGTATAAACAAAGTGTCTATTCATAGGGCCCTATGAATAAACTCTCCCTTAGTTATATTGATTCTTGAGTTGAATATTCACACCACACAATTAACAGAATACGCAATCTTGGACGACACAATCGTTATCAATAAGTTTTATGAATTATATTTTGGGTGTATTTTAGTTATCTTTTATTTGAGCTACATTTTTATGTAAGCAATCATCCTGCAGCTAATTATAATATTTTTTATTCAACCGTTATAATAATTTAAATTTATCTATATTATCACTAAGGACCCAGGAAGACGCCATTTTTTTATTTATATGGTTACTAAACGACTGCACCATCAAGAACAATGCACTGTGACAATTAACCAAAGCATATGTAATTCACAAATCTTTAAACTGTCTGCAAGAAAGCAACATTTCTAACTAAAGTATACTTTCAAAGGCTTCACTATAATGATCTTCGTGTTCCAAAGTCCCAAAGACAATGTTATTGTAACAATGAAACTCGTCGACGGTCAAACAGATTTTACCGCAATTAATGCCAGTTATTCAACAATTCGTTTCATACAAAATAATAAATTATTTAAACTAATTTTAAAACACAGTAAAATGTATTAATTAATATTTCATCGTAAGTTTTTGTCTTTTTATTATTTTAGCACGCACACAAAACAATTAAAAAATAATACATTGCAAATTATAGTACAGCCAATTAGGCAAGTAAAGCTCTACTGCTGCGGAGACGATGGCACTGTTTCTCAGTCGGTTTCAAATTAAAATGATCAAATTTGACTATCATCATTGTACGCTATAATAATATTGTTGGAGCTTGTAATTGAGAAACCGGGACTTTAATCTTTTCTTACACAAAATAATATGGTCACCCAGCATTATCATCGTTAGCATGCCAACTGGCATAGGCATTCCATTCATGTCTCTTTACCGATCAGTCATTGATGTTCCCGATCAGCTCTGCTCATGGCAGTTCATGCTATTTCTGCATGCCACCGTTTCAGTCCATCCGGCATCATTTGTCTCGGTCTGCAGCTTCTCTCACTGATATATCCAGACGTCACGATGTTTCCCAATGCCTCTTTTCTCTTTATATGACCAAAGAACATTTCCGATTCCTATTTGTAGAAAGAAAAAACAACTCTCCATCTCAATGGCGTTGGTTATAATATTTGTGGTGGTTCATAGTGCGGTATAGATTGTTCTGGTCTTTTGTGCATTGGACGACTTCTGTTACGATGTTTGTCTCTTTCTTATATGTAACTAGCTGACCCGGCCCGGCTTCGCCCAGCTCCTGGTGGGGAGCATCTCCTTTAATTCATATTCGGCCCCTGCTCCCGTTCCCGTTCCCATTAGAAAGAGCACTTGAAAGATCTTTACATCTTCCCCAAAAAATTAACTTGGGTAAATGGAGCGGCGGCAGCAACAGCAGCAGAAGAAAAAGAGGTGGAGGAGGAGGAGGGGAAGGAGGAGGATTATAACGCATATGCCTGTAGATAACTGTATCGAAAAGGTCCACCTATTTAAGAAATATGCAACAATTTTACATATATAGCAATGCTATTAAAAGTTATGTCCCCTCGCTATATATAAATTATAATGTAAATTAAAATATTAAATAATATTAAGTAAATAACTGTTTGTACACCAACAAACTATGACAGTTGGCAGCACTGGAATGAGAAGAGGACGTGTAGAAAATTTCATCTCAATCGGATGGACCGTTCGCGAACGCACAAATAACATACAGACAGACATTGTATTTTATATATGTATAGATTATTCTACTTTCATTTACTCTTTCATGCAATCGCTATTAGTTAATCTGGCATTCGCAACATTCGTCTCAGTAACCACATCTCCGTTGTATCCTCGCTGTTTCTAATTTGTTACAGAATTGTTTTATACAAAATTTGCCCAGTCTGGCGATTTGGCAAATTTTGAGCTATAGCCTACGATAGGTGACATTGTGATATTATTCTAGTGTGATAATTTGGTCGCATCTAGCGTGAGCCGCGTGGTCAAGAGGTTACACATCCACCTCACACGCCAGTGATCCGGAGTTCGATCCCGGGTCCAGTCAGGGATTTGCACTACTGACGAGCTCAAACGAAGACGAAACAACCAAAATAAATAAATCTGTTTGTAATCTCTTTGCAAGTTTACGTTAAGTAGTTTGCCATTGCGTTCTGAACGACCGGTACCTATACAATTTCACGAAAACCCAACGTAAGGCAGTCTGCTGCCAAATCGCTCGTAGCTGTGTTTTGAACAGAGGTATGCGGGATTACGAACTGCATCCGTAATACCTTCGCCATAGAGCAGGGAAATTGGCAAGAGGAAGAAAAAGAGAGAATACCTGGAAGGTTAAGCACCAGGGCACAATCGGGAAAAGAACACATATCTGAACCGATACTCCAGCGAGCGTGTGAGATAAACATTGACCACTCACGCTTACTAGTATAGATAATTGTGAAATCCAACAGACTAAGACGGTCTTGCCATGCTAAATTAAGATCCGAACAAAGAAGACACACTGGGTAAATGCAAAACATCAGACCAAGAGGGCAGGGCGTTCACGGAGAAGGCAGAAGTACTGAGTAGATTTAGATATTTAAAATGATCGAATGTCGAGGATTGAAATAACTTTATCTGAAATAGAAATGGACTGCGAATGTAGCAAAGAGGAGAGGAAGAAGAATTGTGTTAATTTACATTTACCACTCCATCGTTGGTACTGGTCTTCTTAACTGGCCTTGACATTCTCAAAAATCCTGGAGGGAAGTGCAGCAGAGGGCCGCTACGAAAACAGTTGCTCTTGGGTATGTCAATCCAAACTCTCTCTCTCTCTCTCTCTCTCTCTCTCTCTCTCTCTCTCTCTCTCTCTCTCTCTCTCTCTCTCTCTCTCTCTCTCTCTCTCTCTCTCTCTCTCTCTCTCTCTCTCTCTCATATATATATATATATATATATATATATATATATATATATATATATATATATATATATATATATATATATATATATGTACATGTATTCGTAATTCACTAAAGCCAATGCTTAAACAGGAAAAGAAAGATAATGTGAAGTGAAGATTAAGCAACAGAACGTTTGAATATAATGAGCAATTAACACATGAACGTGTGAACACTCTGTAATAATCAATTGACAAACCGATCAGTATTAATTAATGAAGTTTGTTTACTACGGGGATCCTAAATTTGGCAAACAGTGCATTATAAATTAATTAAGTCGATTTTTTTTCAGGGATCCTAACATTGGCAAACCGTGTGGTATAAATTCATGAAGTATATTTTTTTCAGGGAACCTAAAATCGTAGACGCCCTGCAACATTAACCCAATGTGCCCATTTATTGTGTACAATATCAGAAACTTTGGGAAATCATGAGGAATATGGGCTTTCCATCACATGTAGTGCAACTCATAAAAATGCTATATCTAGACCAACAAGCAGCAGTTAGAAAAGATGGCGAGACATTAGATTGGTTTGACATCAAGCAAGGAGTCCGCTAGGGCTGCGTGCGGTCACCCTATTTGTTTAACCTGTACGCCGAAAATATAATGAGAAATGTAAGAGATGATATAAACAGGGAGCTATATGATGCCCTAAATATAGGCGGTCATGACATACCAGAGATTCGATATGCTGATGATACAGTATTACTATCCACAACACAGAATGGCATAGAAAACCTAATAGCTTCAACCCAATTGAATAGTGAAAATCACAACTTATATCTTAACATAGCAAAAACAAAGATAATGCATACAGACAAAACTACTATGGAGAAAGAAATATACGTTAATGGGGGGAAATTGGATGTGGTGGAAAATTTTGAATATCTTGGGTTATTGATTACCAATAACGGTGACACAATGAAAGAAATAAAACGGCGACTATCCATTGCTCTTCAAAGACTAAAACAGATGAATAAATTATGGAGTGGGACAAACAGAACTACAAAAATTAGATTTTTAAGAGCATGCATCTTTCCCATTGCAACATACGCATGTGAGACATGGACACTTACTAAACAAGCTGAACAGCGCATAAACGCCTTTGAATATAAATGTTATAGACGAGTTCTAAGAATATCTTGGGTAAAGAAAAGAACAAATGCATCCATACTTCAAGAGTTGAATATTGAGGAGGGTTGGCTATTAAAGACGATAAAACAAAGAAAATTGAAGTATTTTGGTCACTTGAAACGTCACGAAAGTTTGGAGAGAACAATTTTGGAAGGGTATATGCCTGGGAAGAGAGGAAGAGGAAGGCCAAAGAGAAGATTGGTGCAGGATGTGGCGGATGATCTTCAGATGGGTGTATCAGACGCGGGACATCTTGCTTGTGATCGAGAGGTTTTCCGGGAGGTTGTTATGGGAGCGAGGTTCTGCAAAGGACATGCTACTGAATGAATGCCCATTTAATACACTTTTAATTAAGTGGCCTGTACTTCCCATGTGCGCATTCACTATTCAGTGGCAGTGTTTCACACGCATGGACATTTCATAACATTCTTAGACTCGTTTTCTAACTTTCAAAGACACATATCTATAGCATAGCATGCTCATCAGATGATATGATACTTGTTCTGGAGTATTTGCTGCTTGTTATCTCAAATTACTGTATGTATACTGTAACTAACTAGTGGGGTCTCTGTGGCGAAGTGGTCAAGCCGTTTGACTCGTGCCCCAACGGTTGTGGGTTCGATTTCGGGCCCCGTCCTTCGGTTTACGAGTTAAATGTTTCGGAGGCTCCTGTGGGCCGTCGCTAAAAGCTACGGAGTTCGTGCTTTGTGCGACGCTTTCCTTGCTGCGGAAAGAGACCGAGCCATATGGGATAAAACCCGGTGCAATGAATTCGACCCTGTCGACTTGTAAGCGACTTGTAACTAACTGTGGTTTTGGGGATAGTGAGAAGCGCAAATTCACAATTCCCAGACATAGGATACTGATTCGAGAGTACAAAATCAGCTGCAGATAGTTTTGCGTTGCTGTTGATGGTACGAGGCGTCGGCCGTTCTGAAAGCAATGACAAACTATTGCGCTAACATTACTTCTTAAATCACAAACAGCCAATAAATGCTGGGGTTGACTGCAAAGTCCCATGAAGGACATGTAACTTTTTTTTTTTTAGCATTCTGAATCTGCACGATTTCTGATGACGTAGTAGACAAGTTGAAGAGTGGCGATTCTGCTGTTTGGGGAGATTGAACATAAATAGTAATAGGAAGAAATGCCCAATTTGGTCGTGTTTAGTGTGCACATACACATCAACGTCTGCTGAAATTCGGTCAGTGTCTGTTTGTTTTATTTATCGCCATCTCTGGGCTTAAAGGAACTTATTTATTCATTGCCAGTTGTAGAGTCGAGCGAGCTGGGGCGTAATTTTGTTTCGACTATTTTCATGAAAACTGTAAGTTGATGTTATTAATAACATTATTATGAATTGCGGTATATCAGATGTTATTTACTATTTAAATAGCAAGAGTACGGCATTCGCAGTACGCATTTTCCGTACAGTCGTCTTTTGAAGACTCAAGGCACTCATTTTAGGAGTGCTATTGAGTATTGTTATAAACCAAATTTGTTACCGGGATTCTTAAATAAAAGAAAGTATCGAATATTTATTAAATAAAGGCAAAGAAAGGAAAGGAGGCAATTTTTTAAACAATAGATATAAGATAGCAAAAGTGACGACGAATGAGGGTTAGCATGAAAACTGACTACTCCATCCTATAGAAAACTTGTTTCGCTGCAAAATTCAAACAGCCATCATTAAACCTAAAGAAAAGTAAATAATAATTATTAATAATTATTAACTGGGGAAACTCTCGGAAACCAAGATGACTGAGAAGGCAGTGAGTCTGGACCAGTGACTTACAATTACATCCCCTCACTTATGAATATCTAAGGAATTATCAATTAATTAGTACCTGGAGTGTTAGAACTATGTACTGTGTCATACTTGGGAAAGACAGAACAAGTGGTAGGGGAAATGAAATATCACATTTACATTTTGGGATTATGCAAATCAGGATGGAATGGACCCGGCAAAAAGCTTCTAAACACAGGTGAAATAGTACTGTTCTCAGGCCATACAGAGGAAAATGCCCCTCACAGTGAAGGAGTGGACTTAACACTATTTAAAGAGGTGGGAGCAGTAGGTTCTAGTATGTTAACCATGAACAATAAGCATTACTATATATATATACATATATATATATATATATATATATATATATATATATATATATATATATATATATATATATATTGTTTGCTGCATATCCCTTACAAGACGTTGCAGTCAACCGCAGCATTTTTCAGCTGCTGTTGGTGTACTAGGCAAGATTATGCTCAGTAGTTTGCCATTGCTTTCTGAGCAACCGGCTCACATACCCCCGTAAGTTACCAGCGCGGCGCGAACTGCTGCCGATTTTTGCGCAGCTGCGTTACTCTCAAGAATATATGGGATTATGAGAAAGACGTTAACCCCTAGGCCAGGGATACAGGCTATTTATATAACATTCCAACAAATCATTAAAATAAATCAGTTCAGGAAAAGTTTTACATAAAACTTCAAAGTACTGTAGGTAATCAAAGACAGCAAACAAATTTGATGGGTGGCCTGTATGCTAAGATAGGTTTGGATAACACAGGGCATGAAGAGATTGTGGGGAAACACAGACTTTGGGTAATGAACGGAAATGGAGAATTATTCACCAATGTTTTGCACAGTAAATCAATATATCATAGAAGGCTGATTTCGAATCTGGTATAGGGACTGCCCCTAAGTCACATACGCAACAAATGATGAATCGTTACTAAATGTCCATCTTATTTTGTGTCCTACTAAATGAGAAATCTTTGCTGTAAGGAGAAAATATTGCTGCCCATTCAGATTGAGGCTAGAATGAGGCACCGTTGGATGTTTATTGTTAGCTCATTACAATATTATTTTATCGCAATCTTAAATCAGTTTTGAAAAATTTACACGAGTACCTAGATAAGGTAGGCAACATGTTTAGAATGTTTCACATTCAGTGTTAGCTTGTTGAAGTTGACGTTCACACCACATATTGTAGCTATGGACATTTTATAGTAAACTGTGGCATAAAGCAATAACAAAAGCCTCTTTTAAAAACAAACAAACTCTAAATTTTGTGATTAACTTTTTGCCATTGGTGCTTCCATGTCTTTCAGTTAAAGAACATTGGTTATCACCATAATCATGTAGCAGATCTTTTACAGATTTGTGATCTCATAACAGATTGTGAAAAACTTTCCATATCTCCTGCCATTGCTCTGTCCTCTGGGACTTCTTGCCCAGGTGTCTGCAATATCCCGTGTCAATCATCATGATAGTGTGCTCTTGCCTCTTATTCAGTGAACTGTGCTTTCAGTCTCTGTTCTTCCCAAGCCACTGTGACGTTTAATACAGCATAAGTATTTCAGCTTGCAAGACGTGATGCTCTCTGTGAACTAGTTTTTTCTTTCAATCTTCATTTTTTTTTTGTATAGCGTCAGTATTTTTCTTCTTGTTATTCCAAAATGTTCTAAGAACTTTTCTCTTACATTTAAGCCCAAAAGCCCCAATTTTCTTCTTGAGCCCTTATGAAATAGTGATGACATCTGTATGTGATTATCTGCGTGAGTCTTATGTAAGTGAATAGAGCCCATAGGAAACCCTCAGGCTTAAACCCTGCTTGTATGCTATTGTTGCAGAGTCATGAAGTCAAGTGGTGTGTCTGTTTTTTTTTTATTGAATGTTGAATCAATATTGAAAATTATAATAATATGACTATATCCTAGAGGTTGGTTAGAGATTGAGCTGTGTTGAGGAGTATGAGTCGGCCAACAGCACCAGGGCCAAAGGGAAGGACACTTCAAGTTCCAGCAATGCCAAACCCAGCCTTGCCAATTCAGACTCCCGAACTACCCACAGCTGTTTGTAAGTTCTTTCCTTCATTTGCTCATTGTACGCAATTTTTAAACAAAAATGGTATTGTTTGCTCGCTTTGAACTCAAGCATAGTCCCAACACGTGCTACATCTTCTAGTGCACTGAACTGATTTTTGCATGTGGGTTAGCTTTCAATATTACCAGTGTCCCTCGCCATCAGCCTAACCCACTCCCTTTTTCAGAGGTACTTATAATTTACGTTTCCAAGTCAAGGACGAGAAGTCAACATTGTAGTCCATCTGACCAGTGTAGGGGTTGAACCCGCTAGCTCGGCATCATAACACTGGATGTTTACCGCATGCACACCCTTATCCATTCAACCATGCTAACCTCTGTACACATTTTGAAAGCTAAGTTTGCCAAATGAACTTTAACTGTAAACATAAAACGAGTCTGCCAGACTGTTAATCACACGCTACCTGTTTACAATATTTTATGATTTTTCTTATTTGAGATTTCGATTTGAAGCTGTTAGGCTGTGAATCCACTGGAACCCCTCTGCCGTGCGTCCACCTTGACGAGGTAGAGGGGCTTGCGCGTTCCAATGACCCCAAGAGCTATGCAAAAATAGCATAGGAAATGCATAGGGCGGCTAATCCAACAGCCAGTTCAACAGCGGAAGATAAAAGTAGGTCATCACGTGATGCCAAAAGTTAAAGTGGACAGTAAACAAGAAAAAAAAGGTACGAAAGAACAAAAAAAGATGTAAAGTGTGTTGCAACAGACCCGGTCCCGATGGGAGAAAATTTCGTAAAGAGACACGATACTACTGTCCGGAGTGTGACACAGCACTATGTGCAGCTCCATGTTTTGGTGTTTACCACACCAAGTATAATTACTAAAAACAATTGACATCTAATATACGTATCAGTTTAGTTCGTTATTGAACAGTACCATTTAGTACAGAACATTTCTTATTTTCCTCACAATTTCTAAAAGACAACTCATTTTCACTTAAAAAAACATTTTATTTTGCCAGGACAACATAACATATCAAATTATGAAAGAAAAAAAATACACAGTTTGCATTAAAAAAAAAAAAAAATTTTTCCACGGTAAAGGGGTTAATGGTTTTGGAAAAGGAAGACTGAAGCGTAGCAACTTTGTAGAAACTGCAAAACGAAAGATTAGGGCAGATCCCATACTTAACATATCAACAGTCAAGCCCATTTACTATGCACACAACTTCCCAGCTTGGAGACAGCAGCAACTGCCTGAGATGATAGAAAACATTCCTGGTATTGAGAAAAAGAACACTCAGCATGAAACCGAAAGAAGAGAAATAACCCTAAACTACATAAAAGAACATTACCCAAGCAGCAATTGGACCCATGCATATACAGATGGATCAGCCAAAAATTCAATAGAGAATGGAGGAGGAGGAATTCTCCTAAATTTAAAACATGGAGTGAAAAAAACACATTCAGTGGCAACTGGAAAGTTTTCAAGTAACTTCAAAGCAGAGGTAGAGGCTCTGAAAACTGCAGCAGAAATGCTCTTGATGGAGGAAAATAAAGAGAAGCAAATAGCTATCTTCACAGATGCAAAGTCAGCTGTCTCAATACTGAAGAGCAATAACAGCACAGAAATAGCTGACCTAAGAGCAGCACTCCATGGTCTAAGCCAGAAATCCAAAAAAGTTGTAATACAGTGGATCCCATCACATTGCAGTATACCTGGAAATGAAGAGGCTGACAGACTGGCAAAAGAGGGCGGACGACTACCACAGCCTGACATAGACATAACTTACAATGAGGCAAAGAGGTTGATAAAAAGCACCTATAAAACCAAATGGGAATCAGAGCATCCAGGCCACCAGAAGGATGATGCATATTACAAACTTCGACCGAAGAGAACAAGTAGCAATCTTCAGACTCCAGCACAGGACATAACAGGCTGAAATACCACTTGTTCAATAAACTAAAAATAGGAGATACCGATGAATGTAATTGTCGAACTGGAAAAATGACAGCAAAACATTTGCTGCAGGATTGCCCAATATATGCAGAACAGAGAAAGATATTTTGGCCCACACCTGCTTCATTTGAGGACAAGCTCTATGGAGATATCAACAAGCTCAAGTTGACCGCAGCTTACTTTAACTACATACAGGTTGACATTTAAAGGTGTATGAAGAAGTATTCAGACTGCCACACTTCATACCACAGGTATGTCGGTTACAAAAGCCTCCCAGAGGCATGAAATGGAATATTGCTCGGATAGCAAATCCATTACGTGGAAAGTCCGAATCAAAAGCTCACTGTGTGAGCTTCATAAAAGGTGGAAAAAGTGTCCTAGTGGCACGAAATGGAATATTGCTTGGATAGCAAATCCATTACGTGGAAAGTCCGAATCAAAAGCTCACTGTGTGGGCTTCAAATAAGGTGGAAAAAGTGTCCTAGTGGCACGAAATGGAATATTGCTCGGATAGCAAATCCATTGCGCGGAAAGTCCGAGTCGAAAGCTCACTGTGTGGATGTCATCTGCACACTGCATTCTTCTGGTTTCCGGAAGAACAGCCTATGGTGAACGGAAGGCCCAATATACGGAAGTGAGGCTAAGCAGCCATGTGCAGGACGTGACGATTCCTTGGGTGAGCCCAGTACCAGAGCGCTGTGTGTTCGCTCTGCAATTATGGAAGCCTCCTTGGATGGCGGGGAATGCCCATGGTCTGCCCCTGCCTTCCCTTGAGGGCTGACCAGGATGTCTATGGCTGTTCTATATGGGCCAGCTAGGATGGGAGATAACACCACACCAGTGAGAGTCAAACGTCCTAAGAAACCCCCGGGAAGGTTAACCCGGTCAACAAATGCCCGCAGAAGTCGGATGTGTTGTCCTAACGGCGCAAGAACGCAGCTCTGCTGTAAACAGGCACAACGCAATCACATCCGGAAAAAAAAACTCCGGATGAACGAAGAAGAAGAAGAAGAAGAAGAAGAATCCACTGGAAGACTGTGAGTTTTAACTCTTCAGTTTGATGGATTTGCATTCAGGTTCCTGAGCCTTGAAAAGGACTCATGATATCCTCGTTCAAAACATTTAGCTTACTCCTTATGGCTGTTCAAGGCATTTCAGCATTCTTATGTAAAATTACAACCCCGAGGATCTTTTTGCTAGTAGAATAATTGTAGCGGGTGGTTTTGAAGCAATTGCTATAACATTATACTGATAACGGCATGAACTTAGTTACATGAAGGGTTGAGGTCAGCTCTCAGCATCTACTGTAGGAGAGAAAGACTGACCACCTATCCCTGCATGTGACTTCAAAGATGTGATGTCCTAAGACTTTACATGTTATCTTATTAATTACTTGTCCAAGATTTAGTGTTATGTGCTAAACTTGTGTCTCTGTAACATGCAAGAATTCTTTTTCAAGCCGCTAATGACAGGAACTTACTACATGTGATCTTCATTTTATTGAATGCAGCTTTTTCTTGTCCTGTTCTTTTCTTTATCTCTATCTCTTTTTCTCCCATCTCATGTTATCCATGTGCCTAGACACTTGCATTTTTTGTAAAAAGTAAAGAATTCCTTTTCACACTATAGACTTATTGAATCTCATCTCATCTTGTTCCTCTTATACCCTACGATGTCGAGGTGAAGCATAAACAGTGGGAGAGTGCCCGTTTATGGGTTTCTTATATTGAGATTCCCATGGATTCTGTCCTTTTGGATATATGGTGCTAACCCCACATTTGTAGACCAATCAGCACTCAGTGGGTAATGTGGTCAGTGTCACTCCGGCTGCCTTTATTGTTCCCTGGTGCCCATTTTTTGCTTAGTAGACCTGGAGAGGGAGGGAGGGGGTCTATTTTTAAAAAATCCCCGACTTGCTGGGGATTTAAACACATGACCACCATGTGAGTGGGCGAGAAAGCTAGCCATTGGATCTGTTATTTGCTCACTGTATAATGAAAACTGATCAGGGGACAGTACAAGTCCTTGTCTGACACCCTTCTTTATGCACATAAATGTTCCTAAATGGTTGTTAATTTTTATAGCTGCAGTTAGCTTCCATAAGATCTTTATTATTTGCAAGTCTTTGGTTTCAGTGTAATTATTCTAGTAGTTTGATTATTTCGCCTTGATTCAATATGTCAAATGCTTTTGTGTAGTCTATGAAGCAAAATTGGTTTTTACTTCTATAGCTTTTTCTAATATGGCATTGTTTGTGCTCTTTTCTTTTACAAATTATATGATCTTAGCTTATACATTTACACTTTAATTCTCATATACTGGCACATTGCCGTCATGACGGATGATAGTTTGTTACATTGGGCTTTTAAAACAAGCATTAATAACCTCCATAGCACAAAACCTGGGCTGAGTTGCCCATAAGCATGATCCCTCTCTCAGCCTGCCTAGTTTACTTCAGAAGAAATGTAACACCAATCTAGAACAAGACAAGCTGCAGAAGCTGCTAGATTCGCAAAGCAATGCTCTAAATGTCCGCCTGTCAGAGCTTCAATTCCAGACCAGTTGCCAACCAAGGCTTAGGGCCTGCTCTGCCCTGCCATAACATTTAGTCTTAGGTTGCTTTTCCTCACAATCTCATATTGAATGTTTACAGTGTTCTAGTTACTTCTCAGTTTATTATGGATATGGTTTCAATATTATTCTCAGGACAAATATGACAGCTATGAAATGTGGACCCTTGCTGGTGCTATAGATTTGTGTACTGAACTAAGATTTCCTCTGTGTGAGCTATGGGAAAGTTTGTGACTGAACTGAGATTTTCCCTGTGTAATCTATGGGAAGAGACTGGAACACTTATGGAGCTCTCCATGTGCAGTGAAAGCGTTCCTCAACCAAAAAACAACAGCAACTTTGTATGTAATTATTGCAAATGTCTGTATATTTTCAGTGCATTTTAATAAACTGTATTATCCCTGAGATTTTCCCTGTGTAATCTATGGGAAGAGACTGGAACACTTATGGAGCTCTCCATGTGCAGTGAAAGCGTTCCTCAACCAAAAAACAACAGCAACTTTGTATGTAATTATTGCAAATGTCTGTATATTTTCAGTGCATTTTAATAAACTGTATTATCAACAGGCTGGTTTTATTTCTACAGGGGCAAGCCCCAACAATGGCAACTCAGACCTGGCCAGTTATTTTGAGTGTCCTGTTTGTTTTGATTATGCTCTACCTCCAATTATGCAGTGCCAAAGTGGTCACATAGTATGCCAGACGTGTCGACAAAAACTGACCATATGTCCAACATGTCGGGGTCCACTGGGTGAGATACATCTTTTACATTGTCATTAAAGTATATATGCTGTTGTTTAAAACATGTCATTGCCATGAAATATAAACTTTAATATGTTTCTTGTTTTAAAATTAATGTTTTTAAATAGCTGTAAAGGTAAGGGAGATCATGTGTGTCCATTTTTAAATGTATTTTGTTGTGTGTGCTGTTTTATGGCATCATTGTGAGTATGTAGCAGGTCCTTTGCAGAACTGACCATATGTCCAACATGTCGGGGTCCACTGGGTGAGATACATGTTTTACATTGTGATTAAAGTATATATGCTGTTGTTTAAAACATGTAATTGGCATGAAATATAAACTTTAATATGTTTCTTGTTTTAAAATTAATGGGGATTTGTTAGGATCGATTACCCTCTCCCAGGAGGGGTGAAAAGTGAAAATTAGTAAAAATGACCCGCAGACTACACAAGTCAACCCCACCTCCACATGGTGTAGACTGGGACACCATGACCGCTAGATCATAGGCTAATGGGGATGTGGCTCGCCATAGGGGATGGACTCCCTATGGTCAGATTTTTGTCCTAAACCTGCGACTGGCCTAGCAAGCTGGCAGGGGATCTTCATGCTGCTCGTTGAAAAACCTATAAACGGATTGACCCTAATGGATATAAATCCTTAAACAATATGGAGTGAGTACACATCTAACAAACCTATGTAGAAGCTTATACAACAACAGTGAATGCATAGTGAGAGCAACTGGAGGACACTCAGAACCCTTCACCATAAGATCCGGAGTACGACAAGGTTGTGTCTTTGCGGCTCACTGAAAAGTCTCTCGATGTCTGGCTGTTTCCCCTGCCTCAAGCCCTCATACCCTAGATGTCTTGTGTCCACCTTCGTGCTGGTGGACTCCTCTATCTCTTTTTCTAGAAGCCACAGCTTCCATCACTGGTCTTTCCAAGCCACTGTAACGTTTAACATGGCCTAAGTATTGTTTCTTCTTCTTGGTTCACGATATTCTAAGAATTTTTCTGTAACATTTATGCTCAGAAGCCACAAATTTCTTCTTCTTGGTTCTCAATATTCTCAGAATTTTTCTGTAACATTTATGCTCAGAAGCCTCAATTTTCTGTTTAGTGATTGTGAAATGGTCCATGACTCATCCATGTGTAGTTTACAGCATGTCATCAAACTGTACCCTGCCACGTAGCATAGGTGTCCATGTGTCTCCACAGATCTCTGCCCCTGGTGCTGTGGATCAGATCAGTTGATATTCCTTCATGCTCATGTTTAAAGTAATGAAATGAGCTATGGAGATGTGGTTTCCAAGAAAAATGCAAAGAATAGCAAGGACAGATAAAAACTGATGACCAAGTCCTACAAGAAACAAATGAAAACCGTAAACTGTTTAGAGGAATTAGACGTAGACAGTCACAATTTTGTGGTCACATGAGAAGAAATAAATTGGAGAACTTGGTGACTGGCAAGATTGAAGGAAAGAAAACAAGGGGAAGGCAGAGAAGTAAATACTGGGATGGCTTGGCCATATTGTATGGTCAAGACAAGAACACAGAGCTGATCCACGACTCTGGTGATCGTGTGAGATGGCTAAACATGACTGCTCACACTTATTGGCATGGCACATGATGATGATGAATGAAACAAGATATGGAGAAGGGAAGTAAAGACAGAAATGAATAACATGGGGAGGACATATGACAGAGCTTCGTAAAATAGCTGAGGATAGGAAGGCTTGGAGTGAGTTGTTGAGGGCCTATGCAAAGCTAGGGATGCAGGCAAAAGAAGAAGATACCTGTGTCAGTTCACAGCGTAAAGAGAGTGATGATAGTGGCAATACTGCATATGTTGCATGGTTTTTATAAAAGGGTAAACAATAAAACCAGTGACATTTCTATTGTAGGAAATATTCGGAACTTAGCAATGGAGAAAGTAGCTGCTTCAGTTCTCTTTCCATGCCGTTACTCCAACAATGGGTGTTTGACAACACTGCTCCACACAGAGAAAATTGAACATGAAGACACTTGCGAACACAGGTAACTGTTGTCTGTTGTTTATAAATTTTTAGGCCGCTTCTGTTTAAAAAAACAGTAAAGTAATCCCACTGATTGGAAGGAGTATGAAGTGATAGGATCTCACATATACTAAGTGACTGCATCTTGAAGTGATGCGACCAGACAATTTCTTTGCCACTTTTCCTTGACAGAGAAATGTCTGGTGCTAATTTAATCCATCAGCTGCACGGTGAAGGGGTTATGGACGCCGTTCGTAATCCAGCATACCGCATTCTAAACACAGCTACAGGCGATTTGGCAGCAGCCCACCTGTGTTGGTATTTTAACCCTATACAGGACAGACGTTTGTCCGTTTTCTAGCCCTGAACGGGCAAGATTTGTTAGGTTTGGTAAGATTTTGTGTTACGTTAGTAAAAACATCACATATAAGGTGTTAGTCAACATCTTTTAGTAAAATAAAAAACAAAATGAAGGAAAGGAAGGAAAAGCCGAGTTAGGATCGGTTACCCTCTCCCAGGAGGAGGGTGAAAAGTGAAAATTAGTCAAAATTACCCGCAGACTACACAAGTCAACCCCACCTCCACATGGTGTAGACTGGGACACCATGACCGCTAGGTCATAGGCTAATGGGGATGTGGCTCGCCATAGGGGATGGACTCTCTATGGTCAGATTTTTGTCCTAAACCTGCGACTGCCCTAGCAAGCTAGTAGGGGATCTTCATGCTGCTCGTTGAAAAACCTATAAACGGATTGACCCTAATGGATATAAATCCTTAAACAATATGGAGTGAGTACACATCTAACAAACCTATGTAGAAGCTTATACAACAACAGTGAATGCATAGTGAGAGCAACTGGAGGACACTCAGAACCCTTCACCATAAGATCCGGAGTACGACAAGGTTGTGTCCTGTCCCCTCTCTTGTTTATAACATATATAGACAACATATGTAAAGAAACCAGCCAGACAGAGACCACAAGAACACCGCATGACGAGAACACAGAAGAAGAACCATCTGCAAATCTAACCATTAGAGAACTCCTGTTTGCGGACGACCAAGCACTAATAGCAAAATCAGAAGCTGAATTACAAGACCACATGAATAGTCTAAACGAAATGTGTAGGGAACATAACATGAAAATTAGCCCAAGTAAAACAGAGGTATTGACTATAACTAAAGAAGAAAAAGCAACAGAGATATACCTAAACGAACATCCCTTGAAACAAGTAAAGAGTTTCAAGTACCTAGGAAGTATAATATCATCAAATGGCAAATCAGAAGACGAGATTGAAAATAGATGCAATAAGGCAAATCAACTCATTGGACAGATGGCACCAATACTAAAAAAACAAACATGTATCAATAACTACTAAGAAAGCACTTTACAACACAATCTTCCTACCAACTCTATGTTACCAATGCCAAACCTGGACAATGATAGAAAAAGATAAAAGAAAAATCACAACAACAGAAATGAGATTCCTAAGAAGTATACTCAATGTATCAAGAAGAGATAAGATCAGAAATTAAGAAATCAAGACTAACGTGGGGGTTATAGCTGCGCTAGATTTTATTAGAAGGCAGCAAGTCAAATGGTTTGGCCATGCAAGTAGGTTACCACTAGCAGTATACCACAGCAGGCAATGACGTACAGACCAGGGGGAAGCAGAGGAAGAGTCCGACCATGTAAACGATGAGCACAGGGAATAACAGAATACATGGGAATATCGATACATGAAGCCCATAAGTGGGCACTCTCCCGCTGTTTATACTTCATCTCGACACCACAAGGTACAAGAGGAACATGATGAGATGAGATGATGAGAATGAAGGAAAAAGCATTCCGATTATTTTACTCACGTGAATGTTGCCAGTAATCCACACATGAACACAAATATTTACAAAATACAACATATTGTTTGTGATTGTCGGTCATTTATACGGCAATTTACAAACACATTTTCAGAATCAGAATCACTTTCTTTAAATTCCGACTCACGACTGCTAACGCTGATCACTGATATCTAGCTCCGGTTAATAGTCAACTTCGTGCCCTTCAATGTCACTTAAATTGAACCCAGCGAAATCTCCACTATCACTTGAAGAATCGTCAAAATCCATTTTGAAATATAAAGCGTAAAACCCTCAAAAACTATTTAAAAATCCGTTCAAATTCAAAGTTCATGCATTCAAATGGTGGCCACGTTGTCAAGCTATCTGTGAAACCGAAAGTAGACAGTCAAAAGCCTCGGAAAGCTGCGATATCACGTTTTTGCAATGCTTAGTATTAACTGGCATTTTCGTACGTTTTGCCCGTCCACGGGTAAAGCCGTGTTCGGCAGCTACGCCTGGTAAAGGGTTAATGAAATGGTATGGGTGCTGTTCAGAAAGCAGTGGCAAACTACTGAATGTAAACTTGCCCAAGAATCACAAACAGCCAAAAAATGCTGGGGTTGATTCTACGTCCTGTAAAGGATATGCAACAAACTTTTTTTTTTCTTTTCATTTGAGGAGTTAAACCAGAATGCTGAGCAGGTAGCCAATGCACTGTTCACTATGGCTTATTTCTTCTCTTCTCTGTTTATCCCCCAATAGAGCAACACTGGCACCTGGCCGTCTTGACAGACTATAGTTTGTAGAATGGTGTTATACCCCTCCATAACACAAAGTCTGGGCTGAATTTAGAGACCATGTGTTGCCCATACAGCATGATCTCTCTCTTGGCCTGCTGGGTTTATTCCAGAGGAAAAGTAACACTAATGCACCTGGAACAAGACAAGCTGCAGAAGCTGCCGGATCAGCAAAGCAATACTCTTTAACTGTCCACCTGTCTCAGCTTCCATCCTAGACCAGTCGCCAACCAAGGCTTAGGGCCTAGTCTGCCCTGCCATGACATTTAGTCTTTAGGTTGTATTTCCTCACACTAGAATAGAGGCTTGTACCCTCCCAATTGCACTCCTCCACCCAAAGCCATTGGCACAATGTGGCTGCATCTCCCTCCATGTACTCCGCATATTAATCATTGTCTCTAATTCTTTTCATCTTGTTTTAGGTTGGCTTGAATGTCTTTTACTGTGTGCATTCCAGAGAAAACAGTTTCAGGTGATTTCCTCACCTCTTGATCACTGGAACTTGTTTCATTCTCTCTGTAAGCTCTGCGTTAGTGAATTTCTTAACCCATTGTCTTTGTTTTTCTTCTGTGAATTGTTGGACCTAATTGTTGTGATATGTTACCAAGTGTGTTTAATGTATCTTGCATTTTTTTTTTTTTTTTTTTGGCGCTCGCTCACTTGCTCACTTTGAACTCAAGCATACATGCACACATAGTAGCACTGGACTGAATTTTACGTGTGGGTTGGCTTTCCCCATTACCAGTGTCCCTCGTCATCAGGTGAACCCACTATGACTTCAGAGGTACTTGTAATTTACGTCCCCAAGTCAAGGACGAGAAGTCAACATTTTAGTCCAACTGACTGGTTCAGGGGCTAAACCCCCTACTTCAGCATCAGCCATCGGATGTTTAAGAACAGGCATTGTTATCCATTCGGCCATGCTGACCTCGTTTATATAATTTAAAATGTTTATCTGCTGACTGTTATACCTTTAGTGTGTAGAGAGCAAGACTGAATTGTCTTTCAACCCCTACACCGTGTAAAACGATCTGACCCTGTATTTTTAATATTGATCATTTGAAATGTGTGCTTTATTTTAATGCTGATCATTTTAAATGTGTGCTTTATTTTCATCAGACCATATACCTGTCCTTGCCCTGGGGCATCATGCAAGTGGCAGGGATCCCTGGAACAGGTCATGCCCCACCTCATGCAGTCTCACAAAAGTATTACCACTTTACAAGGTGAGGAACATGCTGGCACTCCTCTTCAACTGTAAGATGTGGGGGCCTGGTTTGTTTCATGTCTTTGGTACTTCAGTGTTTTTACACAGGCAGGATTCACAGGTGCTCCTGATGTCTGGCATCCACATTTGTGGACTTTTCCAATATTTGTGGGCTTTTTACTGTATCTGTGGTTTTTTTCCTGTATTTGTGGGATTTTTCTGTAGTGTGTTTTAAATAAAATATACTATGTATACAAATATAGGATAGCATATCCTGTATAATACAAGATGCAGAACTGTCAAGAAAACTTATCATGTTTTTGCAGGGACAAAAGGCAGTCTTAAGATAGACACTGGCTGTAACCTATGCCCTGAATTGGCTTAGCGCGCAAAAGTATTTGCATGCATGCATACTGTGCGATTCAATAAACATGCTCATGATGATCCAGACTCATGACATGAGTGGTTGTACACACTGAGCATATCACAAATATTAGCTATCTTTCATCAGTGTACTGGGACACTCAGGTGTGAAAGGTAATAAGCGAGACGATTGTTTGATGGACACGGCTATAATTAAGTAAGGAAGGGCAATGGATGGGCTAGACATCATCAGTGCCATAGGAGATGCAGGAAGAACAGATGACTTTAAGGACACCTGGGAATCTGCTTACTTGTCTAGAATAAGGAAGATGGAAGTGAAGTGGGGAGCTGCCAGACATGTACTTTCTCTCAAGGGTACATGGCAATTAATCAACACTGGATTGGTGCCATCAGTCGATATACGTTGACGAGGATATAATGGACAGGGCGAGTACCTATGGAGCTGTCCAGAGTGTAAGATGATTATCCTCACTAATCCTGTAGCAACATATTCTTAGGATGAAATATTTATTATTATGTTATATTATTATTCACTAACGTATCTTGGATTAATATTTTCATGGACTAAAATATCTTATTATGTTCTTGAGGCAACATATCATAATGCGCTTTTCCAACTGGCTTAGGCATTCATGCATCTCCACAGATCTCCGTTCCCAGTGTTCTGTTTCAATTCTGTTGATGATATTCCTCCATGCAACAGTCTCAGTCCAGCCAGCATCATTTCTCTCTGTCTTCCTCTGCTGCTGTTCTTTCCAGTTGTCACAATAGTGCCTAATGCTCATTATATGCTTTAAAAAAACATTGTTTGTATTTGCTATATTTGTATATAATTTACTTTCACTAGCCTTCTCCAGACACTAGGGTAACATATATCATATGTTAAAGTGTTCTTGAGGTAATATATATCATATGTTGAAGTGTTCTTGAGGTAATATATATCATATGTTGAAGTGTTCTTGAGGTAATATATATCATATGTTAAAGTATTCTTGAGGTAATATATATCATATGTTAAATTGTTCTTGAGGTAATATATATCATATGTTAAAGTGTTCTTGAGGTAATATATATCATATGGGAAAGTGTTCTTGAGGTAATACATATCATATGGGAAAGTGTTCTTGAGGTAATACATATCATATGGGAAAGTGTTCTTGAGGTAACATATATCTTGTGTTAGTGTTCTTGGGGTAACATATATCATATGTTAAAGTGTTCTTCAGGTAACATATATCATATGTTAAAATGTTCTTGAGGTAACATATATCATGTGTTAATATGTTATGTATATTGTATCAGTATGTTCTGAAATAAATAAGTCAGCATTACTAGAGGAGGAACCAGCTGTGAGTCTGTGATGTGCTAGAACCATCACAAATTTGTGGATCTGTGATGTGCTAGAACCATCACATTTTGTGGATCTGTGATGTGCTAGAACCATCACATTTTTGGATCTGTGATGTGCTAGAACCATCACATTTTGTGGGCCTGAATGCACGGAGAAACAGGTGGTCAGTCTTTCCTTCACCTAGCGGACATTGAACGCGGTCGGACCATGATTCAGCACCTGCGTTAAATGTCAGCTAAGTGAGGAAAATATGGTCACCGAACCTACATACATCCATGTTGGAGATATTATCATCGTAGCCCCAAACGACTACACTGACATTCCCAGTAAAATGTTCTTGGGTACAATATCATCATCCAGTACCTTGCCGCCTGGCGTGGGCGATAATTCATTTGTTTCCATACCATGACACAAGACTGTCAAGAATCTTCTCACACTGTCTCCTTCTATCTCTCTTTCCGCAAATCTTTCCAGTTGTCACAACATGTTTCAGTCTTTGTCTTCTCATAACCTCGCTAAAAACAATGACTACATCTTTCTGATGTTTTGTGATAAGTTGTCTTTACGACTCAGATTACCTTAAAACGTCCAGATTGCTCATTTTGGCTGTCTAATTAATTTTCAGTTTTCTTCTATAAAACCACATCTCCAAAGCTTCCAGGGATTTTTACACCTGTTCACTAATTGTCCAGGATTCACAGCCATATGTTAAAACTGGTTCTGTGTAACATGGAAGATCTCTTTTTCTAACTTTCAAGGACAGTTAATTTATTGAAAAAAAACATACTTCTTCTTCTGCGTTCATCCGGATTTTTTTTCCGGATGTGACTGCGTTGTGCCTGTTTACAGCAGAGCTGCGTTCTTGCGCCATTAGGCCGACACATCCGATTTCTGCTGGCATTTGTTGACCGGGTTAACCTTCCCGGGAAAAAAAAACATACAATATATGTAATGCTATTGCCACTAGGCTCATAACTTTGAATTGTAACTTTAACATTCTCTAAGACGCAAACACACATCATGACATATTGCATTGATCTGTTTATTGATATAATTTTCAGGTGAAGATATTGTTTTCTAGCCACAGACATCAACCTCCCAGGGGCAGTCGACTGGGTGATGATGCAGTCCTGTTTTGGTCATAATTTTATGTTAGTGCTAGAAAAACAGGAAAAAATTGATGGCCTTCAGATGTTTTACGCTATTGTCCAGCTCATAGGTACTCGCAAGCAAGCTGAAAATTTCATATACAGGTGAGATTGAGTCAAATCATGAATTACAATAAATCAACTGTACATTATCATAACCTGCCTCCCCTCTGCCGTGCGTCCACCTTGACGAGGTAGAGGGGCTTGAGCGTTCCAATGACCCCAAGAGCTATGCCGACGGTAGCACAGCTACTGGTAGGGTCACCCATGTCGGACAGGTCAAGGGAGAGGGACCAGACGAAGTGACGCACAAACCTGCTGCCTTGTAGGTAGACTGGGGACAGTCAAAGGCTAGGGAAAGCATCCCGAACAAATGCTTGTCGAAATCGGATGTACTGAGCCACAGGCTTGACAAAGAAGTGCAACGTAACTTTATCATTTCATGATGCCACAGATGAAAATTAATCGTTATGGTGCTAATCCCGTGAAGTCCCATCAGGCGGTGATAGTGCCGGGCCCTCTGCCTCGAGGGGGTCCACCCATGACTACTGGTGGTCACCTTCCCCTGTGCTGTGGAGTCAAGGCACAGAGGAGTAGGTTAAGAGCTATTGACCAAACACCCCGGACACTCAACATACTACAATGGAATGCAGAAGGAGTTTATAACAAGAAAGCCTCCCTAACACAGCGTCTTCATAAAGATAGAATAGATGTGGCATGCATTCAAGAGACACACCTCAACGCCAATCGCACATTTTCAGTCGAGGGATATCAGGCCACACGTTTCGACCGCGAAGGACACAAAGGAGGAGTTGTAATACTTACACGAAATACAATACCTTGCAGCGAAGTATCTGTGATCTCTGACAACCAAACGGAAATTATAGGTGTTGATATAATGATAAAGGACGTGAAAATAAGAATTTACAATCTATATAGCCCGGCAGATAAGGATCTTACACTCTCAAACATGGAAGTAATTGACACAAATTGCATTGTTGTCGGAGACTTTAATAGCCGTTCAGAAAGATGGGGATACCCAGATACTGACAAAAGAGGAGATGAAGTGGAGGACTGGGAAATAGACTCAAATCTCCATCTACTTAACAAAGCGGATGACACACCGAGCTTCTACTCCAGAAGATGGATTACAACTTCTACTCCAGACTTAGCTTTCTGCACAGGAGACATCCTCCACAAAATCGATCGCCATGTGCTGGACCAATTAGCAGGTAGTGACCACAGACCAATCAAGCTTGTAATAAATATGGAGTATGTTCTACAGGAGCAAAATCCTTTGCCCCGTTGGAATTACAAACGAGCAGATTGGGACAGATTTGCCATACTAACAGACAAATATTGTGAAAACGTAAATACACGATATGGCAACATGAAGCAAATGGTGGAAAGTCTAAACAGAGCAATAATACAGGCAGCCACTGAGTCTATTCCAAGAGGAGCAAGGAAAAATTACAAACCATACTGGACTGAAGAACTACAATTTTTGGAGGACAAAGTTGAAGATGCTAGGAAGACCGCAGAGAGAGAACAAACAACTGAAGCGAACATCTCTCTCAAAGCCATCTCAGCAAAATATAAAAGAACAGTAAATCAAACAACAAGAGATTGTTGGAGGAAAAAAACAGAAAACCTGAATTTTGACAGGGATGGAAACAAACTATGGAAACTAGTGAAAGCCATGAACAATGAAGGACCTAGAAACAAACAAATAACAATTAAACAAGGAAATGCCTTGCTTACAGGAAAAAAGGCTGCAAATGCACTAATGGAACACTATGCCAGTGCAAACCACATTGATATTACAGCCGAACAGAAGAAAGCAATCAAAGATAAACAGATACATCATACATATACAGAGACAGCAGCAGAATATATGATGGCAAATCTAACAATGGAAGAAATGGAACAGGCAATGAATACCCTAAAAAAGAAGACATCACCAGGAAAGGATGGAATCACAAATGAAATGCTAATAGGACTAGGCACTAAGGCAAAAAAGAAACTACTAGCAGTCCTAAATTACAGCTGGAAGAGGGGAATAGTCCCACAGGCATGGAAGGAAGCTATACTAATACCAGTCCCAAAGAAAGGAAAAGACCTGGAAGAACCAAATGGCTATCGACCTATCAGTCTTCTTAGCTGTGTAGGAAAATTAATGGAACGCATTATCAATGGCAGGCTAACATGGCATCTGGAAGAAAACCAACTCTTAACACCTCACCAAGCAGGATTCAGAAAGTACAGATCTACTGAAGATCAAATAACCTATATAGCTCAGGAAATAGAGGATGCCTTCCAAGAGAAAAAGCACACACTAGCGGTCTTGGTAGATTTAGAAAAAGCATTTGATAAAGTATGGAAGGAAGGACTGAAAGTAAAACTGCAAAAAATGCATGTTTGTGGGAAAATGTACAATTGGATCAACCACTACCTTGAGAACAGAACTGCCAGGACAAAAGTACAAGGACAAACCAGCAAAATGATGCTGTTGGAGCAAGGTGTCCCCCAAGGAGGAGTTCTTTCACCAACATTATTCCTAGCATATATAAACGACATCACAGACAATTTTCCAGCCAGAGTACACACATCATCCTTTGCAGATGACCTAGCCATATGGACATCTGAAGAATATATTAGTACAGCTAACAGCAGAATACAGCAAGCCCTATTAGCGCTAGAGGACTGGTCAAAATCATGGCTAGTGAAGATAAGTGAGGAGAAAACAACATGCACAGTGTTCTCCCTCTCAACTAAAACTCAGCAACCTAAGCTGGTATTGAATGGAAAAATATTGCACCATGAAGAAAGTCCAAACTATCTAGGAGTCACCTTTGATCGTCGCCTGACATGGAAGACACAGGTTGAGAAAAATCGAACAAGAGCAAGGCAAAGAATGGCAATCATGAAAAAGCTTGCTGGTACAACATGGGGAGCAGATGAGAAAGTTCTCAAGAAGTTATATACTGGGCGGGTGAGGCCAGTACTGGAATATGGCATTGCAGCTTGGGCAACAGCAGCTAAGTCAAACTTTAACAAAATAAGTAGAGTCCAAAATCAAGGAATGTGAATCATAACTGGAAGCCTGAAGACAACGCCTATTAATGAACTAGAAAAGATCACTTGTTTACAACCAATGCAGGATAGAAGAGAGAGCAGAGCCCAGCAACAAGCAGAAAAATTTAGAAGATTGACAGACCACCCTATGTACAACAGATTTAATGGTTTTGGAAAGGGAAGACTGAAGCGTAGCAACTTTGTAGAAACTGCAAAACGAAGGATTAGGGCAGATCCTATTCTTAACATATCAACAGTCAAGCCCATACACAACGCACACAAGTTCCCAGCTTGGAGACAGCAGCAACTGCCTGAGATGATAGAAAACATTCCTGGTATTGAGAAAAAGAACACTCAGCATGAAACCGAAAGAAGAGAAATAACCCTAAACTACATAAAAGAACATTACCCAAGCAGGAATTGGACCCATGCATATACAGATGGATCAGCCAAAAATTCAATAGAGAATGGAGGAGGAGGAATTCTCCTAAATTTAAAAAATGGAGCGAAAAAAACACATTCAATGGCAACTGGAAAATTTTCAAGTAACTTCAAAGCGGAGGTAGAGGCTCTGAAAACTGCAGCAGAAATGCTCCTGATGGAGGAAAATAAAGAGAAGCAAATAGCTATCTTCACAGATGCAAAGTCAGCTGTCTCAATACTGAAGAGCAATAACAGCACAGAACTAACTGACCTAAGAGCAGCATTCCATGGTCTATGCCAGAAATCCAAAAAAGTTGTAATACAGTGGATCCCATCACATTGCAGTATACCTGGAAACGAAGAGGCTGACAGACTGGCAAAAGAGGGCGGACGACTACCACAGCCTGACATAGACATAACCTATAATGAGGCAAAGAGGTTGATAAAAAGCACTTATAGAACCAAATGGGAATCAGAGCATCCAGGCCATCAGAAGGATGATGCATATTACAAACTCGACCGAAGAGAACAAGTAGCAATCTTCAGACTCCGCACAGGACACAACAGGCTGAAATACCACTTGTTCAATAAACTAAAGATAGGAGATACCGATGAATGTAATTGTAGAACTGGAAAAATGACAGCAAAACATTTGCTGCAGGATTGCCCAACGTATGCAGAACAGAGAAAGATATTTTGGCCCACACCTGCTTCATTTGAGGACAAGCTCTATGGAGATATCAACAAGCTAAAGTTGACCGCAGATTACTTTAACTATATACAGGTTGACATTTAAAGGTGCATGAAGACCCAGAGGCATGAAATGGAATATTGCTTGGATAGCAAATCCATTACGTGGAAAGTCCAAATCAAAAGCCCATTGTGTGGGCTTCATAAAAGGTGGAAAAGTGTCCTAGTGGCACGAAATGGAATATTGCTTGGATAGCAAATCCATTACGTGGAAAGTCCGAATCAAAAGCCCACTGTGTGGGCTTCATAAAAGGTGGAAAAGTGTCCTAGTGGCACGAAATGGAATATTGCTTGGATAGCAAATCCATTACGTGGAAAGTCTGAATCAAAAGCCCACTGTGTGGGCTTCATAAAAGGTGGAAAAGTGTCCTAGTGGCACGAAATGGAATATTGCTTGGCTAGCAAATCCATTACATGGAAAGTCCGAATCGAAAGCTCACTGTGTGGATGTCATCTGCAGACTGCATACTTCTGGTTTCCCGGAAGAACAGCCTATGGTGAACGGAAGGCTCAATATACGGAAGTGAGGCTAAGCAGCCATGTGCAGGACGTGACGATTCCTTGGGTGAGCCCAGTACCAGAGCGCTATGTATCGGCTCTGCAGTATGGAAGCCTCCTTGGATGGCGGGGAATGCCCATGGTCTGCCCCTGCCTTCCCTTGAGGGCTGACCAGGATCTTTGGCTGTTCTATATGGACCAGCTGGGATGGGGGATAACACCACAACAGTGAGAGTCAAACGTCCTAAGAAACCCCCGGGAAGGTTAACCCGGTCAACAAATGCCCGCAGAAGTCGGATGTGTCGGCCTAACGGCGCAAGAACGCAGCTCTGCTGTAAACAGGCACAACGCAATCACATCCGAAAAAAAAACTCCGGATGAACGAAGAAGAAGAAGAAGACCAAATGGGAATCTGAGCATCCAGGCCATCAGAAGGATGATGCATATTACAAACTCGACCGAAGAGAACAAGTAGCAATCTTCAGACTCCGCACAGGACATAACAGGCTGAAATACCCTTGTTCAATAAACTAAAGATAGGAGATACTGATGAATGTAATTGTAGAACTGGAAAAATGACAGCAAAACATTTGCTGCAGGATTGCCCAAAGTATGCAGAACAGAGAAAGATATTTTGGCCCACACCTGCTTCATTTGAGGACAAGCTCTATGGAGATATCAACAAGCTCAAGTGACCGCAGCTTACTATAACTACATACAGGTTGACATTTAAAGGTGCATGAAGACCCAGAGGCATGAAATGAAATATTGCTTGGATAGCAAATCCATTATGTGGAAAGTCCAAATCGAAAGCTCGCTGTGTGGGCTTCATAAAAGGTGGAAAAGTGTCCTAGTGGCACGAAATGGAATATTGCTTGATAGCAAATCCATTACGTGGAAAGTCCGAATCAAAAGCCCATTGTGTGGGCTTCATAAAAGGTGGAAAAGTGTCCTAGTGGCATGAAATGGAATATTGCTTGGATAGCAAATCCATTACGTGGAAAGTCCGAATCGAAAGCTCACTGTGTGGATGTCATCTGCAGACTGCATACTTCTGGTTTCCGGAAGAACAGCCTATGGTGAACGGAAGGCCCAATATACGGAAGTGAGGCTAAGCAGCCATGTGCAGGACGTGACGATTCCTTGGGTGAGCCCAGTACCAGAGCGCTATGTATCGGCTCTGCAAGTATGGAAGCCTCCTTGGATGGCGGGGAATGCCCATGGTCTGCCCCTGCCTTCCCTTGAGGGCTGACCAGGATCTTTGGCTGTTCTATATGGACCAGCTGGGATGGGGGATAACACCACAACAGTGAGAGTCAAACGTCCTAAGAAACCCCCGGGAAGGTTAACCCGGTCAACAAATGCCCGCAGAAGTCGGATGTGTCGGCCTAACGGCGCAAGAACGCAGCTCTGCTGTAAACAGGCACAACGCAATCACATCCGAAAAAAAACTTCCGGATGAACGAAGAAGAAGAAGAAGAACCAAATGGGAATCTGAGCATCCAGGCCATCAGAAGGATGATGCATATTACAAACTCGACCGAAGAGAACAAGTAGCAATCTTCAGACTCCGCACAGGACATAACAGGCTGAAATACCACTTGTTCAATAAACTAAAGATAGGAGATACTGATGAATGTAATTGTAGAACTGGAAAAATGACAGCAAAACATTTGCTGCAGGATTGCCCAAAGTATGCAGAACAGAGAAAGATATTTTGGCCCACACCTGCTTCATTTGAGGACAAGCTCTATGGAGATATCAACAAGCTCAAGTTGACCGCAGCTTACTTTAACTACATACAGGTTGACATTTAAAGGTGCATGAAGACCCAGAGGCATGAAATGAAATATTGCTTGGATAGCAAATCCATTATGTGGAAAGTCCAAATCGAAAGCTCGCTGTGTGGGCTTCATAAAAGGTGGAAAAGTGTCCTAGTGGCACGAAATGGAATATTGCTTGATAGCAAATCCATTACGTGGAAAGTCCGAATCAAAAGCCCATTGTGTGGGCTTCATAAAAGGTGGAAAAGTGTCCTAGTGGCATGAAATGGAATATTGCTTGGATAGCAAATCCATTACGTGGAAAGTCCGAATCGAAAGCTCACTGTGTGGATGTCATCTGCAGACTGCATACTTCTGGTTTCCGGAAGAACAGCCTATGGTGAACGGAAGGCCCAATATACGGAAGTGAGGCTAAGCAGCCATGTGCAGGACGTGACGATTCCTTGGGTGAGCCCAGTACCAGAGCGCTATGTATCGGCTCTGCAAGTATGGAAGCCTCCTTGGATGGCGGGGAATGCCCATGGTCTGCCCCTGCCTTCCCTTGAGGGCTGACCAGGATCTTTGGCTGTTCTATATGGACCAGCTGGGATGGGGGATAACACCACAACAGTGAGAGTCAAACGTCCTAAGAAACCCCCGGGAAGGTTAACCCGGTCAACAAATGCCCGCAGAAGTCGGATGTGTCGGCCTAACGGCGCAAGAACGCAGCTCTGCTGTAAACAGGCACAACGCAATCACATCCGAAAAAAAACTCCGGATGAACGAAGAAGAAGAAGAAGATAACCTGCCTGAAGAATTTTTTGAAAAGTTAGTTACATGTTACAAGACCTCAGAGTCAACACCATCATTTATTGGCTGTTTGG
>JACEFZ010025166.1:32500-47185 GCA_014155875.1 Cepaea nemoralis | reverse complement strand
GACAGAGAAAATTGCACACGTGAACCGTACGACGTAGGCCGGAATAGAACCCATAACCTTCGAAGCTCGAGGTACGGGAAGAGCAGATATGTTAGCTAAAAAAGGGGTAAAATGGGGTCAAACAGAAGAAGAAATCTCAGTGACAAACAGAACAAACATTGTCCTTCCGTGACAAAATACCCTTATTCAGTCCATAAGAGAACTAAGCTTAGAACTACAGTCTTAGTATTGTCTTACATCGGTGATTTTGTGCGGTATCATAACGGGACAAAACATTAATCAACAAGAAATAACAGGACATAATATAACATAACATGATTCAACAGGAGATAACAGACAATAACAGAGCAGAAGAGGACATAGCAGAACATACCATGACTCACAGTAAACAGCAGAACACAACCGGACATAACAGGGCTTAACAGGACATAAGAGGACATAGCAGGACTCAACAGCACATAACAGATACTTACACAGACTGAAATTGGGCCCCTCATCCGTTTGCAAATATAAATATGCAGCACGGGCAGCCCAGCATATCCTTAAGACTGTCCCACGTTTTGTCTATTGCCGACGGAACATTAGTGGACGAAATTGTGTAACGGTTAGAACGTTACGCTAACAATAGCATGAATGCGGTCCAACAAGGGGTCGATGTCAGCTCCTATCGTTCAATACTAGAAGGAAAGACTGACCACCTATTCTGCCCTGCACTCCGGTCTACACTTCACATTCTCACAGCAGTTGCTTACTATAAGATTTGTTTGTATTTGTTTAGACTAAGCATTGGACCACAGGGACGTGTTTGTATTTGTTCAAATAAGTATTGGACCATAGACAGCTGTTTGTATTTGTTCAGACTGAGTATTGGACCATAGACAGCTGTTTGTATTTGTTCAGACTGAGTATTGGACCATAGACAGCTGTTTGTATTTGTTCAGACTGAGTATTGTACCATGAAACAAGCTTCCATACACAGCTGTTTGGGAGTCTCAACGGGTTCTCAAAAAAAAAAAAAAAGCAAAACATCTAAAAATGGCACTTGCTACAACAACAGCTAACTAGGAGGAGGAATAAAGTGGAGACGAGGAGGGTTTGAAGAAGGAGACGAAAGAGATGATGATAAACTAAAATTTAGTAGCAGTAGTACTAATGCCGGTCTCCCTGGTCGAGGTGTTAGCAGCTTCCTCCGTAACCCCGAATACTTTCGTGGTTGATGTGAGCGCACGAGAATTGGAAGCGGTTCGTGTCGCGCCAGTGAATTATGAGAGTATGGAGCCGGTCGCTCAGAAGGCAATGGCAAACTACTGAGCGTAATCTTGCCAAGAAATCAACAATCAGCCGAAAGACTGCTGATGTTGACAGCGATGTCCTATAAAGGATATGCAAAACATTTTAGTAGTACTAAAAGTAACAGCAACAACAGCAGCAGCAAAAGCAATAGTAGTGTTGTTTGCGGTTATGTTGGTAGTAGTAGTAGTACTAGTAGTAGTAGTAGTAGTAGTAGTAGTAGTAGTAGTAGTGGTAGTAGTAGTAGCAGCAGCAGCAGCAGCAGCAGCAGCAGCAGTAGTAGTTGTTGTAGTAGCAGTAGTAGTAGTTGTTGTTGTTGTGGTGGTGGTGGTGGTAGTAAAAGTAGTAGTAGTAGTAGTAGTAGTAGTAGTAGTAGTAGTAGTAGTAGTAGTAGTAGTAGTAGTAGTAGTTGTTGTAGTAGTAGTAGTAGTAGTAGTAGTAGTAGTAGTAGTAGTAGTAGTAGTCGTAGTAGTAGTCGTAGTAGTAGTAGTAGTGGAAGTAGTAGTAGTAGTAGTAGTAGTAGTAGTAGTAGTAGTAGTAGTAGTAGTAGTAGTAGTAGTAGTAGTAGTAGTAGTAGTGGAAGTAGTAGTAGTGGAAGTAGTAGTAGTAGTTTTTACATTACGGACATTATACATTACGGACACTAATAGAAAGGTCAATAGAGAAACAGGGAGACATATATTTGTGCTTCATAGATTATACTAAGGCATTTGATAAAGTAAAACATGATGAACTGATTACAATGTTGGAAGATATCAACACTGATGGAAAAGATTTAAGAATAATAAAGAATATATACTGGAACCAAGTAGCAGCAATTAAAATGGGAAATAAAGAGGGTAATTACGAACAGAAAAAGCTAGGAGTACGGCAGGGGTGTGTCTTGTCACCAGATCTTTTCTCCCTGTATAGCGAAGTAATAATGAGAGAGATCAAAGAGATGCCAGGAATACTAGTTGGAGGTTATAATATAAATAATATACGCTATGCAGATGACACAGTATTGGTGGTGGATAATTCAACAGACCTACAACAATTATTAGACGTTGTAGTAACAGAGAGTGCAAGGAAAGGACTCTCCTTGAATATCAAGAAAACAGAAACAATGGTAATATCAAAGAACATGGTGACACCAAAATGTGACATAGAAATAGAAGGAAAAATCCTTAATCAAGTGGATAATATTAGATACCTAGGGGCATTTATAACATCAGATGGAAGATGTACAACAGAGATTAGGAGCAGAATAGGGCAGGCAAAAGCCGCATTTCAGAAAATGAAGAGTATCTTATACAATAAGTCACTATCACTGAATGTAAGAAAGAGAGTGCTGAAATGCTATGTAGAACCCGTTTTGCTGTATGGCAGTGAATCTTGGAATGTAAATGAACAAATTAAGAAGAAATTAGAAGCAACAGAGATGTGGTTCCTGAGACGAATGTTGCGAATTCCTTGGACTGCCAGAGTAACTGACGACGACTGCCTGAAACAGGCTAATGAAACTAGAACATTATATACAACAGTAAGACAGAGACAAACATCTTTCATCGGTCACGTGATGAGAAGAGAGGCATTGAAGAACATCGTAACAACTGGAAAGATCAAGGGGAAGAGAGGCAGAGGCAGACCAAGAGAAATGATGCTGGATGGATTGAGACGGTGGCATGGAGGAATATCAGCAGCAGAGTTGATCCAGAAAACCAAAGACCGAGATCTGTGGAGAGCCATGAACGCCTACGCCAGCCGGAAGGGCACTTGATGATGATGATGATGATGATGATGAGTAGTTAGTAGTAGTAGTAGTAGTAGTAGTAGTAGTAGTAGTAGTAGTAGTAGTAGTTGTTGTTGTTGTTGTTGTTGTTATTGTTGTTGTTTTTGTTGTTACTGTTGTTGTTTTTGTTGTTGTTGAAGTAGTAGTAGTAGTAGTAGTAGTAGTAGTAGTAGTAGTAGTAGTAGAAGTAGAAGCAGCATTAGTAGTAGTAGTAGTAGTAGTAGTAGTAGTAGTAGTAGTAGTAGTAGCAGCAGCAGTAGTAGTAGTAGTAGTAGTAGTAGTAGTAGTAGTAGTAGTAGTAGTTGTAGTAGCAGTAGTAGTTGTAGTAGTAGTAGTAGTAGTAGTAGTAGTAACTACAGCTACTACTACTACTTCCACTACTACTACTTCCACTACTACTACATCCACTACTACTACTACTACTACTACTACTACTACTACTACTACTACTACTACTACTACTACTACTACTACTTCCACTAATACTACATCCACTAGTAGTAGTAGTAGTAGTAGTAGTAGTAGTAGTAGTAGTAGTAGTAGTAGTAGTAGTAGTAGTAGTAGTAGTAGTTGTAGTTGTATTAGTAGTAATAGTAGTAGCAGTTCGTCTACATTCAAGTCTACATTGTATTGTCAAGAGAATGTTATGTTATTATGTATTTATATAACATATACTTGTAACACAGATAACCATATAACAGTCACTACCATAGTGTAATGGAGTGTTAGCGGTCACATATACTAGGTTAGGCTATGTCGAAGTGAAGCAACTAGTGGTCATACGCATCGTCTTTGCATCACGCAACAATCACAAATACTATATCGTCCTTATTTGAAATCCATCTCAGAACCCAGGGGTAGTGGATCGCAATTGCGCTAATCAAAAACAGAACATGATAGTTGATGTATCAGAGGGTCAGTTACCAGCTAAGGCAGGATTGTAGTTCGGAGGTCGATCACCAGCTAAGGGAGTATTGTGGTTTCGGAGTCGATCCCCAGCAAGGGCAGGATTGTGGTTCGGGAGTCATTTACCAGCTGAGATAGGATTGTGGTTCAGGGGTAAATTACAGCTGAGACAGGATTGTGGTTCAGGGCTCAACCTCCACCCGAGGTAGGGTCATTTTGTTTCTCACCGATACAGCTCCGAGGTTGACATTAAGAAAAAAATGGGCGCGAAATAATTTTTAGAGTGTTCTAGAAATTGTCTTGGACGAAACGGACACGAGGGTAGGAACTAGCCAATCCACCTCAAATGTCGTGGTCTAGGGCATGTGAAGACCTAGCACTTCATGCCGTTAAATCACATAACACTCTTATATACCCCATACTGGAGGGAAATGCTAAAGACAAGCGAGCGAGAGGTAGACAACGATACAAGTGGGAATACAACATCAAGTGATGGACGAAAAGCAGTCTGACAGAATGTACAGTCAAGGCAAGAGACAGTGTTGGAAATCCATTGCAGCCAACCTTCATTGTGGAGATGACACTTGATTGATGGAGCACTTCACAAAGAGATATTTTAGCGTAGTGGCTAGACGCTAACCTGCCGGCTTGTTGGTCATAGGTTTGAATCCCCATCGAGGTGGGTTATTAAAACGTAATTGGACTTCGAGGAATTCCCATTCTAAAATTGGTACAAGAAATGTCTTGAAAAGCTAAAGCAGTCGGCTTGATATTGACTTAATCACCCCTAAAGTGCCTTATGCCCAATAAGCATGACGGTGTCAAAAGGATCTTTTAACAGATTTAGTGTCAATCAAAAAGCAGTGTTGGACCCAACAAAAATGAAAAAGACGGGAAATTGGAAGTCGGGGTGTGCCACAGTTATGGGTTATCAGTTATTAGTATGGTAGCAGAAATGTTGTATTATAACGTAGTGGCAACATTTCGACGATATATAAGCCCACGGCAGGTACGGGAAGTCGCTTAACACAATTAATCATCCCATGGCAATTAATCAGTTAACTGACTTTCTAGAACATCATGTCCTAATGGCAATGCCAGCTATGGAATTAACTTATTAAACTAACCATCTTAACTACACACCATCTTGTACAATTCACAGACGAAAGACTTACCATAGAAATGAATCCTTTTCAAACAACAGCATGAAGCTCAGTCAAATCCATAGCATACTTTAAACCGAAAACAAACATACGTTTAATATCAGGACATGATCTAAATAAACATACAAATCGCTTGACAAATTTGTTCCTTGTTTCGGTTCTTAGTCAACAGGAAACGCTGTCTACTTTGGTCTCGAAAGCTTTCTTGGCAAGTGGGTGTGTATTGTGTCTAAGCAAGATGTAAAAATACCCAACAAATCATTGTATATGAATGGGCCTTAAGAAAAAGACAAGTCCCAGACGAATACAAGGTCTGAATAGTCTGGTTAAAGTTTGCACTTTACAAGAGCAGTTTTGAAGGGGATAGGAGACATGTAGCGCGTAAATCTTTCATCTTTAGAAATGTAAATAAGCAGTAACTGTTTTTAGTTTAACTCTTTTTTATTTGGAAACAAAAGCAATCAAATGAAGAGGTTCTAGAAAAACTGGGAATGAAGAGAGGGTTGATGAAAGAAATAAAGAGGAGGCAAGTGCAATATTTCGGCTACGTTGAAAGAAATGATACTTATATAAAAACCATACAGGATAGCAAGATTGAGAGCAAGCGAGCAAGAGGTAGACAGCGATACAAGTAGGAAGATAACATAAAGAGATGAACGAAGATCAGTTTGACAGAATGTGCAATCAGGGCGAGAGACAGACAGTGTTGGAGATCCATTGCAGCCAACCTTCATTGTGGAGACGGCACCTGATGATTGAGAGAATTTGGGAAAGTTTGCTTTAGACAAATTTTCCGTTTCTAAGGGTTAAAAAATGGGTTAAAGTACAGGCAAAGGGGATCCACATCGAATCTCTCTCGGGACAGAGTGAAGTTCAGTGAAGTAATGGCTGTCTGTAAAAGGAACACGTAATAAAATTATAACACAGAATGGATCGCAGTAACGACTGCCTAAACTTTAAACAGAAACGGTTCAGGAAATTAAAACATTGAATGGGTCACAGTAACGACTGCCTGAAATGGAATAGATACGTTTAAAGAACATTATAGAGACATGTTGTGTTAAAGTAACGACTGTCTAAAATAGAAAGAGAAGAAAATAATGGACACAGAATGGGTTAAAGTAACAACTGACTGAAACAGAAACGTTTACGGTAATTACAGAAACAATATAGGTTTCAGTGGCGACTTCATGAAACAGAAACGGAGAAAGAAATTATAGACAGAGAATGGGTTACACTAACGACTGCCTGAAACAGAAACTGTTAAGGTCTTGTGAAATGACTACTAAATTTAGCCAGTTATTGTGACATCACAACCAGAGTTATCATGTTTTTGAGAAATCACTAAGAGATGTATCATGTCATTGTGAGATCACTGCCAGTGTTATCGTGTTTTTGTGACATCACTAAGAGATTGATCATGTTATTGTGACATCACTAAGAGATGTATGATGCTATTGTGACATCACTATGAGATTTTGCATGTTATTATGACATCACTAAGAGATTTATAATGTTATTTTGACATCACTAAAAGATTTGTATTGTTATTTTGACATCACTAAGAGAGTTATCGTGTTATTGTGACATAAATAAGAGATATATCATGCTATTTTGCCATCACTAAGAGAGTTATCATGTTATTGTGACATCACTAAGAGAGTTATTATATTATTGTGACATTACTAAGAGATTTATCATGTTACTTTGACATCACTAAGAGATTTGTCATGTAATTGTGACATCACAAAGATTTTTATCATGTTATTGTGACATCACTAAGACAATTATTGTATTATTCAGACATCGCTAAGAGATTTATCATGTTATTTTGTCATCACTAAGAAAGATGTCATGTTATTGTGACATCAATAAGAGATTTATCATGTTATTTTGACATCACTAAGAAGTTAACATGTTATTGTGACATCACTAAGAGATTTTTATTGTTATTTTGACATCACTAAGAGAGTTATCGTGTTATTGTGTTATTACTAAGAGAGTTATCATGGTATTGTGGCACTAATATGAGAGCTATCATGCTATTGTAACGACACTAAGAGAGTTATTTTATTGTTACAACACAAAGACTATCATGTTATTATTACATCATTAAGAGAGTTATGTTATTGTGACATCACTAAAAGAGCGATCATAATATTGTAACGACACCAAGCGAGATATCATGTTATTGTCACATTACTAATAGAGCTATCATGTTATTGTAACGCCACTTAGAGATATATCATGTTATTGTGACACCACTAACATATTTATATTATTGTGCCATTACTAAGAGAGAAACTGTTAAGGTCTAGATGAGCGATTCTTAACCTTTTTTGGCCCATGCACCCCACCACATTTGTTTGCCTTCATTCACGATCAATTATTTTGAAAACTGTCTGTTGCATCGTTATGAAATTTTTCCAGCCGTTTTATATTTACCCCCACCCAAGGAATGTGTCTTTGATAGGTCCAAAAACAACTTAAATCATTGAAAGCGGCAACATTCCTTTGATGTTTTGCTTAACAACTAGTGATTTCTTGCTAACAAAGTTATTTTTACGGTAAAGGGAGATCTGCAAATTTTGATGACACACAAAGGCGTATCCGGATTCGTATGGGAGTGGGTGCAATGAAAGAACTAGCTTAAAATCGACAGGGTTGGCTGCATTGCACCTGGTTTTTATCCCATATGGCTCAGTTTCTTTCCGCAGCGCGGAAAGCGTCGCACAAAGCACGAACTCCGTAGCTCCAGCGACGACCCTCGGGAGTCTCCGAAAAAATGCACTCGTGAAATGAAGGACGCGGCCCGGAATCGAACATACAACCTTTGAAGCCCGAATCAGACGGCTTGACCACTTCACCACGGAGAATCCCGAGAGGGGTGTGTCAGGGTCTTAAACTTGGCTCGCTCACCTAACAGTGTGAGACAGTACAAATACAACGTGATTTGACGTAAGACTCAACGACACACCGTTCAATGGATTTATTCACATATTAAATACGGAACGATGTTCACAACAAGATATATACTGGATGTTTCAATATACACTTACACAATACAGCTCACAACGTCTCACTCTCAAGATGTCCAGACACTCGACTTTCAGCACAGATACCACACAACGCCTTTCTCTCTTCACACGTCTGTCCGAGTCGAAGTCCCCAAGCTGTCTGCCGCTAAGGCGCAACTCGCCTCCCACCTCAGGTGGCGTCACGAGGCATGCGTGCGTTTAGCGTCGTTCTTGCTTGACCGCTGGTCGCTTGTCAGCCAGCAGTCTTGCAGGCCAGTAACCACTATTCGCCTGGCGGCGTAACGAAGTTACGGCGTCCCTACTGGGCGCTAAGTCGCCTGGCGGGCGTAACGATGTCGCTGCATCTCTGTCTCCTTTCTGGACTCTGACACGCTCCCCCTGCAACTTCATGAAAGATGTCATCTTTCATGTCTCATATATATATACATAATGGGTTAATATTTAAACCTTGTCAGAGTCTACCCTTTTGTTGTTATATACACATACACATAAATACACATATGCCATAGAAATATATAAGAAATGTACATTGCATTCAATGACATGTGGTGTTCAACCTTTAACACTTGTCAGGTTTCATCCTCTTGATGGCTGACTACCTCAATTGCATTAGTGACCCAGTCAGATCAGTAGTCCCAGCTTCACGCATCTACCTCGCAGCAATTTGAAAAAAAAGTAATAATATGGTTCTTGAAACAAAAACCATCTAGCCAGACTGAAATACGACTTTTATAAGTCGTATAAAACGCTCAAACTCTGCCCTTGTTTGGTCAGTAGCTCTCGTGTTGGTCTGCAATGTCGGCAACCTCTGCCATGCATAGTAAATGTCTACCTGTTGTGTTGACAATCTGGCAACAGCATGCCTATTTATACGCAACACATTAATGAATACATTTCAAATTATGGCCCTTTGTGTAGGGATGTAATAACACACAAATGGAAGGGAAATAATTTTAACATTCATGAAATACAATAATTTACAATAATTCTATTATTTCTTAGCGTCATCGCTTGACGTTTCTTCATATTAACCAGAAAAAGTCGGTAATATGAATACATTAATCAAGATATGATTCTAAGATTACACTACATAAATAAATAAACACACAATTCGTGTATTTCATTTTATAGATTCTTAAACATTTTAGAATCGTCATAGATATATGAACTTTTATTTGTCGTCTGCTACTTTTACTCTAAATTCCTAACTAATCCGGAAGTACACACGAACCTTAAATCAGCTGATGTAGAAGCTTGTAGAACACACTTGTTCCGGTTTGATGTAGTTACGGAAAGTGCCTTTCTGACAGTTCATGTGTTAGATGTTTCACAAAACCTTCTGGATTACGATCGACTGTTCATGTTTCACTACCGAACATTATGGATTTCGGTTAACTGCAATGGAGTAGCTGTCACTGTTCAGTTTACACGTTCGTACACGTCATTAAAATATCCCTGGAATTATCCACACGTAGATGTCACTGTTAAATTGGATAGTTCGCTTAAGGTAAGTTTTTTGAGCGAATGTGACACTGTTGTTGTTGGTAATATATACAATTAATAAAGTTCGCTTTCTACCACAAACTACACAATTATACAGGACAATCACTACATGAAATAGTAAAATAAGAACACTATTTATAATGGGGATAACCCCTATCACATCACATTATAGACAATGCACAGCTTTTTGTGAATAGTAAAAAAAATTATTCACTCAATAATGGCTGTGTCGGTCTGAGTGTATTTGCACACACTGCACTCAGACATTGGTGCTTACTGGGTCGGTCGGACAACGGGACAAAAGATCGGCAATCGAATTGGTTCTGCCTGGAATATGTCGAACCTCAAAGCTATAATCTTGAAGCTTTAGAGACCAGCTGGCTACCATATGATTTGAGGGTACTCCTGAATTTATAAAACGCAACGGGCTGCTGTCAGACTCCACGATGAAGTGCCGTCCTAGAAGAAATCTGGACAATTTGGTTATACCCACCACTAAAGCTAGGGCTTCCAACTGAGGAATGGACCAAGCCCGTTCTCTGGCTTTTAGTTTTCTGGATACGAAGTACACCGGGTGTAGTATGTTATTGTACTCTTGTAACAAGACTGCTCCAATCGCCACGGAGCTAGCATCTGTACGCAATCTGAAAGGTAAACGGAAATTGGGCAATTTCAGGATAAGATTGTTTACGCTATTATCAGAAAAACACGCAAGTACTTTATTAAATGCAATTTTTAGGCATTCATTGTGTACAATTTTCTCCGGTTTATCTTTTGTTAGTAAATTAGTAAACACTTCGGTCAGCTCGGAAAATTCAGGAATGAACTGCCTGTAGTAATTTATCAATCCCAAAAGACTTCTGACTTGTTTCTTAGTAGTCGGAAGTGATAGTTTTAATATTTTGGACACAATTTTATCGTCTGTCATGACAAAGCCATTGGATATTTTGTACCCCAAGAAAGTTATTTCCTGGTAGGCTATGTCTACTTTCGCAGGCTTTACAGTCAGTCCGTGCTGTCTAATACGTTCAAATGTCTGTCCTAACGTCTTAATGTGCTCTGTCATTGTCTCTGTGTGAACACAGATGTCGTCTATATAGCAAATTATGTTAGGAATGTCTACAAGAAGAAGTCGTGTCATACGAACGAAGGTGGCAGGGGCATTAACAAGCCCAAATGGAAGTTTGCACCATTCGTACAGTCCCCACGGTGTGGCAAATGCTGTCAGATGTCTGCTCTGTTCGTCTACTTCTATCTGATAATATCCTTTAGTCATATCTAACGTCGTAAAGAATCTAGCGTCTGTCAGTTCTGTCAGAAGATCGTCAGTGTTTGCCATTGGCTCCAAATCTAGAACAGTAATTTTATTTAGTTTCCTATAGTCGATGCACAGTCTTATTGTATTGTCCTTTTTCCGTATTATCACCATTGGCGATGAGAAGCCTGACTGGGATCGTCTTATGATGTTGTTTTTCTCTAAGTTGATTATTTCTTGGTGCAAATGTTCTTTGTAGTGTAATGGAATGGTGTATGGTCTGCATTTTATGGGTGTGTTTGATGTGAGTGTGATGTGATGCTTTACTAATTCTGTTTGTCCTGGGTTGTTGGAAAAGATGGTGTTGTACTGCTGTATAAGCTGTTTGCAACTGTTTGTCTCTGCTTGATTTAACTTTGGATTGATCTTGATATCCTTCAAGCAGCTTGTCGTGTCTAATGTAGGTGTTGGAATCTCGTCACTAGCATCGTCATCTTCGTGATCTATTATCACTGTACACGCTGTCGTATCGTCTTGTTCGTTGTCTCTGTTGTGGTATGGTCTTAGCATATTTATGTGATATATTTTGTGTTTGTCTTTTATTAGGATTTCGTAGTCTACATGTGAGATCTGTCTCGTCACTTTGAAAGGTCCCTGCCAAGAATCAGTCAGTAAATGTCTGTCACTAGGTAGTAGAAGAAGAACGTCCTGTCCAGGTGTCAACGTTATCGACCTGTTACCTTTGTCAGCATACTGTCTATAAGTAGCACCAGATAGTTTTAGTGCATTCTTTGCAATAATACATGATTTGATGATTCTTTCACGCAATGATGTAACATATACGTATGATGATATGGGTTTAAGTACTGGAGTAGAGTCAGTTAACATTTGGTGATAAATGGTCAATGGGCCGCGTGGTTTGGCACCATAGATGAGTTCAAAAGGAGAGAAACCGGTACTAGAATGTGGTACCTCGCGATAAGCAAAAAGAATAGCTGGTAGATATAAATCCCAGTTATTGGGGTGCTCTTGCGTTACTTTTGCAAGCATGTGCTTTAGATCCCCGTTAAATTTTTCTATTACTCCGCTACTGTGAGGATGGTACGGGGAATTGAAACATTGCTTCACTCCCAACATTTTGGTGAAAGCCTGAGTAGATGCGGCAATAAACTGAGTGCCCCTATCAGATTGGATAGTATCTGGAAAATCCATCCTAGAAAAAATATGGAAGAAAACTTCCATTATGTCATTGGCAGTTATGTTCTTTAGCGGAATAGCTTCTGGCCAGCGACTACATTGATCAATGAGTGTTAGAATATATTTATTCCCTCTAGTTGTTGTATGATTGAGAGGGCCCACTATGTCAACAGATAGTTTTTCAAAAGGTCGACTGGCTAAGTCAGTGACTTGTAACTTTGCCTGTGGGTGTTTACCTTTTTTTTATCAGTTTCTGGCAGGTGTCACAACTTCTGCAATATGCTTTAATGTCATTGCAAAATTTGGGCCAATGAAACTGTGTCAATAATCTAGATCTGGTCTTAACGTATGCCATATGCCCTGCAAGAGGTATATCGTGGGCAAGATGTAAGGCTTGCTTGCGATAATTTGTTGGCAAAACAGTTTGCTCTGTGGTGTTGTCACCTCTGGTGTAATACCTGGTGAGTATATCATTTTTCACAGCAAAATGCCATTTTGCATTCTTGGTTACCTTTGGCTTTTGGCCGATCAGATTAAAGTATTTTGACAATGAAGGATCAGCTTTTTGAGCAGTTACAAATGTTTCCTTCATAGTGTTTGTAGGTAGTGTTACTGGGCTGAGTGATTGTATAGCCTCAGTTTGCTTACTTTCATCTTGCACTCTAGCAGTAGCTCTAGTTACTGCGTTCACACATTCAATGATATCAGATGATGATGGAACAATGGTATCAATGATGTTATGAGAACTTAGTGCTACATTAGCTACCATACAATCAATGGGTGGTGTGACATTTTCAATGATGACATTTGATGTTGATGTTATGTTATCATCAATACACAGAGATGTTATGTCATGAGGTTTATCATTCACCTCAGGTAAATTCCAATAATTACATCACACACTGGGTTTGTTAATACAGCGCACTTTACTTTCCCAGTGAGGAAAGGTGTTTCAATATATGCCCATGCTAATGGGTATTTCTCAATATTGCCTGAGAATGTTCTGCATGTTACGTGCCTGCCTGTATAGTCTGTAGGCATTATGAATGTTCTTTTCAGACCAATGAGTGAACTGCCTGTATCACGAAGGACTGTAGCAGGCTTGCCATTCACATATCCGTGATGGATGTTTATTCTGCCTTTTGAATCTACTACCAAATTAGCTTCTTCATTGGCAATAGGGATGGCGTGACCGCATGTTAAAACACCATCTTCATAAAAGGTGTTACAAACAGAGCATTTGTTTGCGCTAAATATGTCAAAAGCCTGTGCTGAGTTCACAGGATGTTTCTCTGGCTCTTCTTCATCGGACGCCGAACTATCAAACAAGGCGGCATTTGCTTTGTTGGTCATATGCCTGCCCTTACAATCCTTTCGATGGTGTCCGTCCGCCTTACAGAGGAAACATTTACGCAAACTTTTGAAGGATTTACGCTCCTTATCTTGTCTGTTTACCATGTTTGATAGGTAGGTATGATATCCTGGGTTTTTATCACACATCTCACTCTGATGATGAGAATATTTACAATAATTGCAATGGTTAAACTTCTCAGAAGTAGGCCTATGAGGTTTCTGCCTCCTATAGGGTTTTGTCATAGTTAGCCGCTGCTACAAAGTTAATGTCAGTAGCTTCAGTGGCAAAGCAATGTTTGTTGGCTGTGTAGTACGCCGAACCACGTCTTTCAATCTCATCCACACTAGTGCATTCGTTCTCTAACAAACATTTAGAAAATGCTGAAGGAATCGATGATACAATTTTGTCTCTAATGATTAGATCTTCTAATCTCTGATAATTTTTTTCAATTTTAGCTGCTGAAGTCCATTTGGTGAATATATCTCGGACTAAGCAGAGGTAATCAGAGAACGTTTGAGTCGGTTTTGGGCTCAACTTACTGAATTGTTCTCTGTAACCTGCCTCATCTAACATAAAATGTGCCATAATCTTAGATTTCAGATAATGGTAATCTTTTCTGAGGTCTTTGGGGATGGTTTCAATTACTTTAAGAGGTTCCCCTGACAAACTCCTCATGTACACAATGTTCCATTCAGACAGTGGAACTTGATAATGTTCCATTAAAATTTCAAAATTTTGGGTAAAGGCTGCGATGCAGTCACCCGAGGTATAATTACGTACAATACCTTGATATTTCTTGTACTGGTTTTCTTTCTCCAGTCTCTCAGCTTTCTTAGACTCTTTGTTAATGGCAGTCTCAGTGTCAAGTTGTTTCATTTTCAACTGTAACTCCAGTTCTTCTCTCTTACTCTGAGCTGCTATTTCTGCCTTTTTCAACTCACTATCTATCTCAGCTTGCTTTAAGACTGTTTCTGCCTCTATTTGTTTGGCAGCTCTTTCAGCGGCCCTTTCTTCGCGTTCATTAGCTTTTTCCTGTACTAGTAGGTATTCAGAGTATTTCTTCTCACTCCACTGTGTTAATTCATCACCATGTAACTGTAATTTTATCCCCATATCAATGAAATCAAATAATGAAGACATGATGAAAAATGTCAATGAAATACCAGCCACACAAAATATGTTATAAGTGGTTAGTAATGAACAATTTA
>JACEFZ010025166.1:0-27500 GCA_014155875.1 Cepaea nemoralis | reverse complement strand
GACATATCTCTTAGTGATGTCACAATAACATGATAAATCTATTAGTGATATCACTGTCATGATTTCACTGTGTATCAACCAGATAATGACAATACAGACGGTCATATTCATAGCCTGTGTGCAAAGCCACATTTGGTTTTAACCAGGACAGAAAAACCAATAAAGTCTGATTGCACAGCTGCAGTTGTTTACCAGTTAGATCAAAGACACCGCTAACCTGGGGAAATCTCCAGCATCAAACAGGAAACTCGTCTTTGACAGTCCCCACAAGACGGGAAATTGTAGGCATATGTTGGAAAAAGGGGAGGCGACTTGTGCATGGATTGTCCAAAAGGGGAGATAATCTACTATTGTGACATTGATGAAACCCAAGGAAGAGAATTTATTCAGAAATGGATAATCTGCCCTTGAACCACTTTTGTTAACATCAAAAGAACGTCACGTGGCCACTCAAGGCTGTTGGGTAAAAACATGCTTTGTTTACAAGGAGTGTAACTCTGAGGATTGACTTGCACGGACGTGTTTGTCACTGCAGTGGATTTAAAAAAAATATCTACCGTGTGCGGAAATTAATTAGATTTAATTGTACACGTGCCTGTTATGGCAAAATGTGGATATGATTTCGAAGACACTGCTGTGTTGTGCTTAAGGTATTGTAGAGAGTATATTTAAGCCTAGTTAATATAAGCAGTAGCCTCGGTAAAACTAGCTAGAGTAATGAATAGAATTAGCTGTGCTAGTGAGAATTGTGTAGTGGGGTGATATTGGGGAAAATTGGGGATAGGGAGAATGTACAATGATGGGATCTTCTAGTGATGTCTGCTAGGGGTCTACACTTTACATTTGGCTCTGTCCTGATCTTAACCCACTGCAGACCGGAGTGAAGAACTCCTATACCCATGACAGAGTTGGTTCACTGTCATGTATCTGAGTGAGGCGAACATCCCCCCCCCCCAATGGAGGTCGGGGACAGTTGCTATCACCAAATGTGTTGTTCTCTCGTTGACAGGTTCCTTTAGGTCACTCAAGTCACTGAGAATGGAGACCTTGGTGCAGGCAGTTGGGCAACATCTTTTGCACTTGGCCCATGATAAAAAGGGTTTACGGGAACAAGCATAAGAAGGATTATCAAACGTCACACATTAACAGAATACAAGAAATTGTTTTCTCCACACCATTTTGGAGGAAGACCAATCGTCAAATTAATGTTTCAAACATCACTTGGGAACAGAGTAGTAGAAAGTGAATTTCTTTTACACCACCTGGGAAAAGACCAGTGGGCAGTATGTTTTACACGACAGGTGAACAAACAAAGAGATACAGTTATTCCCCATCACATGGGAATAAATCAGTATAAACTGATTAGGAAGTTAGTATAACAATGGTCTTGTGAACAGTAGACACTTGAAACAGGAAGTACATTTATTTCAAAGAACAGTATATTCGTGTCCTCACTAGACAAGGGTGTTATAAGTATAAGAACAAATTAGACATATATTAACTGTGTGATCCAGACAGGATTTAGGGTCGGACTGTGACTAGTTCTTTTGAGTGATCAAACAGCCACCGGTGGAAATCTACATCTAGCAGGATGGACACATACCTGGGTGAGGTCCTCGTGGAATGAATGAGGATATGGTGTGATCCTTTCTGTGATGATAGGGCTGGGCTCTTCAGCTACCTGGTCTATGTCCGCACCCAATAGAAATATTCGACACACATTCTACCCTTTACACACACACACACCTCTCACACCTATACTCTTGGTTTAATAAATTATTTTGTATTTATTTGTTAAAGCTTGAGTTGTGGAGTATGTTATGTTGGGGAAAAGTGAGAGGGGGCATGATATAAGGGTGAGTGAGAGTAAGAAAGAGGTGTTTGCAGACCGACGGAGTTTTGTGGACGGAGTCTGGTGGTTTCTCTAGGACAATAATATTGGGGTAATAAAAATGTAGTGTTGATTCCCCCCACTCCAGGGACAACACGAAAGTAAGTAAGGAAGACTTACGACAATCACAATAACATTATAAATCTCTTAGTGATATCCCAATAACATGATTTATCTCTTAGTGATGTCACAATAACATTATCAATCTCTTAGTAATGTCACAATAACATGATCAATCTCTTAGTGATGTCACAATAACATGATCAATATCTTAGTGATGTCACAACAACATGATAACTCTGGCAGTGATCTCACATTGACATGATACATCTCTTAGTGATGTCACAATAACATGATAACTCTTTTTGTGATGTCACAATAAATGATTAAATTTAGTAGTCATGTCACAATAACATAACTCTGATAGTGATGTCACAATAACATAACACTGTTAGTGATGCCACAGTAACATGACAAATTTCTATGTAATGTCACAATTAAATGGTAACTGCAATCTCTTTGTAATGTCACAATAACATGCTAACTCTCTTGGTGATGTCAAAATAACATGATAACACTCTTAGTGATGTCACAATCACATGATAGCTCTTTTAATGATGTTACAATAACCATGTGCTTGTCTAATTTTATCAGTATAACATTTTAGTGGACATTATAACATTTTAGTGGACATTATAACATTTTAGTGGACATTATAACATGTTGATGATATTGTATGTTCGACAGACAGGTCTGTTCAGTTCCTTCATTATAGAATCAGAAACAGTAGGCGAGCAAATCGGGGCTCAAAATGACGGAGCAGTGATGGGAATGTCTGGAGTGCTGTGATGTCGGTTCTTTACTCACCTCAGCTCAGACATCTCAACTGAACTGAACTCAACTCAGCTTAGCTCAACTCAATTCAACGCAATTCAACTCAACTCAACTCAGTTCAACTCAACTCTACTAAACTCAACTCAACTCAACGCAACTCAACTCAACGCAACTCTTCTCACCTCAGCTCAACATCTCAACTCAGCTTAACCCAAATCCAGATTCAATTTGACAAGGCTGCAAAAAAGACAAGCATTACACTCCAGCTTGCTGGTAATTACCTGGTTGCCATTTTTCAATGTTGTCTGTGTTTCCTTTAGTTTGTGAATATTTTAAAATGCAATATTCCTTCTTGAATGTTTCTCAGGGACCCAATCCACGGAATTTGAGCTTAAATGTTACAGTAATGTTACAGTAAATGTTCTTAGAAAATTCACGGACCGTGAAGAAGAAATATACACATCAGCCACCGAGTGGTGCCGATCTTAAAATGTGGGCCAGCTCCATATACACTTATGTTCCTCGTGATGTGGAAAGGGATCCTTGACTTGTGAGGAAATCACAAACAGCCAAAGATGCCGGCTTTTACTACGACGTTCTGTATTGTGAACAACGAGAGATGGTATTAAGTCTATTATAGTCTGACCGCGCTCATGCATTGTCAGCATCAGGTATAGTATCTCTAAATTTGTGGTAAATTGAATTCATTATGTAATGCCCCTAGGCTGTGGTAGATTGATTTAAATATATAGTGCCTCTAGCCTGTGGTAAATTGATTTAAATATGTGGTACCCCTAGGCTGTGGTAAATTGATTTCAATATGTGGTGCATCTAGCCTGTGATAAATTGATTTCATTATGCTGTGCATCTAGCCTGTGGTAAATGTATTTCATTATGTAATGCCCCTTCCTCTTCTTATAGTCTTGGCCCTGGTCCTGGTCTCTATTTCTTCTCATCATCTCATCTCATCGTGTTCCTCTTGTACCTTGCGGTGTCGAAGTAAAGTATAAACAGCGGGAGAGTGCCCGCTTATGGGCTTCATGTATCGATATTCCCATACACTCTACTTTCCCTCTGTCATTCGTTTACTTCTTCCTCTGCTTCCATCTGGTCTATAAATCATTGCTTGTTGTGGCATACTGTTGGTTGGTAACCTAGTTGCATTTCCAAACCATTTGACTTGCTACCTTCTCATAAAATCTAATGCTGCTATAACCCCCACTTTAGTCCTGCTTTCTTCACTTCTGATCTTATCTCTTCTTGATACATTGAGTATTCTTCTCAGGAATCTCATTTCTGTTGTTGTGATTTTTCTTTTCTCTTTTTCTGTCATTGTCCAGGTCTGGCATTGGTAGCATAGAGTTGGAAGGAAGATTGTGTTGTAAAGTGCTTTCTTAGTAACTATTGATACATGATTGTTTTTTAGTATTGGTGCCATTTGTCCAATGAGTTGGTTTGCCTTATTGCATATATTGTCTACATCGTTTTCTGATATGCCATTTGATGATACTATACTTCCTAGGTACTTGAATCTTTTTCTTGTTTCAAGGGGTGTTAGGTTAGGTAAATTGTTGTTGCTGTTTTTTTTTTCTTTAGTTATAGCCATTACCTCTGTTTTACCTGTGCTAATTTTCATGTTATGTTCCCTACACATTTCGTTTAGACTATTTATATGGTCTTGTAAATCAGCTTCTGATTTTGCTACTAGTGCTTGCTCGTCCGCAAACAGGAGTTCTCTAAAGGTGTAATTTGCAGATGGTTCTTCTTCTGTGTTCTTGTCATGCGGTATTTTTGCGGTCTATGTTTGGCTGGTTTCTTTACATATGTTGTCTATATATGTTATGAACAAGAGAGGGGGCAGGACACAACTTTGTCGTACTCCAGATCTTATGGTGAAGGGTTCTGAGTGAACAGCTGGTCTCCTCCTGCGTCTCTTAATTTCAACTTTCCTGTTGTGATAACATACTCGAGCTTTCCCCTTCTCATGACACGCCCAAATATGTGGTCTGCTCTTTGTGAGTTAACTTCTTCCAAGATATCTTCAACGCTTAGCAAACCCAGCAGCTCAGCCGTGGAACAATCTCCCACAACGAATCTAAGACATCACCAACCTCTGTACGTTTAACAGTATCTGCATACGGACTATATGTCTTCTTTAAAAAGCAAACAACAACAACAATATTTTTTTTTTCAAACTAGAATATGAAACATTCTCCTAAAAGTTGTACAGGATATCTACCTTAGAAAATTATAATTGCCTTGTCAAGAATATTAGTTTTAATGAATCATTTATTAACGATTATTGCACATTTCCAATGCATTTTAATGCATATTCTGCATGTGGAGGAGCGCATATTGTATGCATGTGTGTAGAGTTAATGTTTAAGTCCACCCACTTGCTACTAGGGTCTATAACTGAGGTAAAGAACATTAACAACCAGAATGGATAAGAGTGCTCGTTCTTAAAGTTTCGATGCTGACGGCGGGATGGTGTGATCGTTCCCATTGATAAGTTGGATTTAAACTTTTGACTTCTTGTTCAGAAATCCATGGCAAACTACTGAAAGTAAAGCCTGGTAAATTAGCTTGGGATTGCGAATTAATTACAACGTCCGGCAACGGACACGCAACATTGTTTCTTAACTTATTAAACATATGGTAAAACATTGTTATTTAACTTATCAGTAAGGTAAACATGTTTATTTAACCTAGTAAGTGTATGGTGCCGATCTCTCTGGCCGAGGGGTTACACCACTTTCTCCGTAATCTCGTTTATCACGCAGAGTCTCGTAGCGGGCGAGAACTGGGAGCGGTTCGTCCCCCGCTGGTGACTTGCGGGATAACTGAGCCGGCCGCTCAGAAAGCAATGGCAAACTACTGTGCGTAATCTTGCCAAGAAACCAACAGACAGCTGAAAGATACTGCTGTTGACAGCGATGTCCTATAAAAGGATATGCGAATAAAAAAAAAAGTGTATGGTGAAACACTGTTATTTTAACCTATTAAGTGTATAGTAAAACATTGTTATTTTAACCTGTTAAGTGTATAGTAAAACATTGTTATTTAACCTATTAAGTGTATTGTAAAACATTGTTATTTTAACCTGTTAAGTGTATAGTAAAACATTGTTATTTAACCTATTAAGTGTAAGGTCAAACATTATTATTTAACCTATTAAGTGTAAGGTAAAACATTGTTATTTAACCTATTAAGTGTAAGGTAAAACATTGTTATTTAATCTATCAAGTGTAAGTTAAAACTTTGTTATTTAACCTATTAAGTTAAGGTAAAACATTGTTATTTAACTTATTTAGTGTAAGGTAAAATATGTTTACTTAACCTATTAAGTGTAAGGTAAAACATTGTTATTTAACCTATTAAGTGTAAGGTAAAACAAGTTTTTTTAACCTATTAAGTGAAAGGTAAAACATTGTTATTTAACCTACCAAGTGTAAGGTAAAACATGTTTATTTAATCTATCAAGTGTAAGGTAAAACATGTTTATTTAACCTATTAAGTGTAAGGTAAAACATTGTTATTTAGCCTATTAAGTGTAAGGTAAAACATGTTTATTTAACCTATTATGTGTAAGGTAAAACATTGTTATTTAACCTATCAAGTTTAAGGTAAAACATGTTTATTTAACCTATTAAGTGTAAAGTAAAACATGTTTATTTAACCTAATAAGTGTATTGTAAAACAGTGTTATTTAACCTAATAAGTGTATTGTACAACGTTGTATTTTAACCTATACATTGAGAATACATTTATTAATACTATTTATTTTACAATTACATTATTTATTATTAGATCATTCTAATTTTGTTTTTTTTTATCGGGGGGGGGGGGGGGGGGGGGTAGGTGGGAAGGGAGATTAAGGTGGGGGGGGGGGGGGGCTAATAATCTATGTTTATGCTATTGTTTATTTTGTGTACGTTATTTGAGCTTTGAGGATAAGTTGAAAAACGAATTGTATGTCATCCATGGAGAAACGGGTCGTCCCCATTATGCTCCGTTCCTGTGCCAGTGAATATCACATAAGATGCTCCCCACTGCCCCATGTGAAAAGTGGAAATCTCGACAACCAACAGCCCGCACAGGTACACTGTGCATAATGCCGCCGTCAGAATGTCAACACAAAAGTCCCCCACGAAATTACAATTCATCTTATAATGCCGTCGCCAGAATTCCAACACAAAAGTCCTACACGAAAATTTTCTTGGAGGCCTGAAACGAAATTCCTTTGATGAAGTTGTTATGTCTCTAATGTCATTGAACTGTCCGGAATGGCTGCCTGGCAATTGTTAAAATTATAGTCAATTCTGCACTCTTTTGCACCTTGCCCATACATGTTCAGTGAGTTTTAAACAAAAACAGTGCTGAATTGCTCTATCTATGTATATATAAACCACATTATTAAATAAAAGTAAAACGTGGACAATAAACATACACGACGAGAAACATCTAATGCCAATTTAAATTTGTTTCTGGGGAAAATACAAAGAATACTATTGCTGGACAGAGAAAAATAAAGATGTCGATTCAGATCACCTTCTACTCATAAGTAAAACTCACCTGAAACTCGTGAGATCCTAGACCAACATGGAAATCAATACAAGATTGTAGCTTATAGAAATCGAGAAAGTAAGGACTTACTACAGCTAGTGGTTAAGGTGTAGACACCATTTAGAAAGAAAAGGATCTGAAACAAGGGAATCAAGAAACAAGGGAAACAAGAGCAAGAAAAGGAGCTGAAACAAGGGTATCAAGAAACAAGGGAAACAAGAGAAGGAATAGGATCTGAAACAAGGTAATCAAGAAACAAGGGAAACAAGAGAAAGAAAAGGATCTGAAACAAGGGTATCAAGAAACAAGGGAAACAAGAGAAAGAAAAGGAGCTGAAACAAGGGTATCAAGAAACAAGGGAAACAAGAGAAGGAAAAGGATCTGAAACAATGGAATCAAGAAACAAGGGAAACAAGAGCAAGAAAAGGATCTGAAACAAGGGTATCAAGAAACAAGAGAAACAAGAGAAGGAAAAGGATCTGAAACAAGGGTATCAAGAAACAAGGGAAACAAGAGAAGAATAAGGTTCTGAAACAAGGGTATCAAGAAACAAGGGAAACAAGAGAAGGAAAAGGATCTGAAACAAGGGTATCAAGAAACAAGGGAAACAAGAGAAGGAAAAGGATCTGAAACAAGGGAATCAAGAAACAAGGGAAATAGGGAAAAGGAAAAGGAGCTGAAACAAGGGCATCAAGAAACAAGGGAAACAAGAGACAGAAAAGGATCTGAACCAAAGGTATCAAGAAACAAGGGAAACAAGAGAAGGAAAACGATCTGAAACAAGGGTATCAAGAAACAAGGGAAACATGAGAAGAATAAGGATCTGAAACAAGGGTATCAAGAAACAAGGGAAACAAGAGAAGGAAAAGGATCTGAAACAAGGGTATCAAGAAACAAGGGAAACAAGAGAAGGAAAAGGATCTGAAACAAGGGAATCAAGAAACAAGGGAAACAAGTGAAGGAAAAGGAGCTGAAACAAGGGAATCAAGAAACAAGGGAAACAAGAGAAGAATAAGGATCTGAAACAAGGGTATCAAGAAACAAGGGAAACAAGAGAAGGAAAAGGATCTGAAACAAAGGAATCAAGAAACAAGGGAAACAAGAGAAGGAAAAGGAGCTGAAACAAGCGAATCAAGAAACAAGGGAAACAAGAGACAGAAAAGGATCTGAAACAAGGGTATCAAGAAACAAGGGAAACAAGAGAAGGAAAAGGATCTGAAACAAGGGTATCAAGAAACAAGGGAAACATGAGAAGAATAAGGATCTGAAACAAGGGTATCAAGAAACAAGGGAAACAAGAGAAGAATAAGGATCTGAAACAAGGGTATCAAGAAACAAGGGAAACAAGAGAAGGAAAAGGATCTGAAACAAGGGTATCAAGAAACAAGGGAAACAAGAGAAAGAAAAGGATCTGAAACAAGGGTATCAAGAAACAAGGGAAACAAGAGAAAGAAAAGGAGCTGAAACAAGGGTATCAAGAAACAAGGGAAACAAGAGAAGGAAAATGATCTGAAACAAGGGAATCAAGAAACAAGGGAAACAAGAGAAAGAAAAGGATCTGAAACAAGGGTATCAAGAAACAAGAGAAACAAGAGAAGAATAAGGTTCTGAAACAAGGGTATCAAGAAACAAGGGAAACAAGAGAAGGAAAAGGATCTGAAACAAAGGAATCAAGAAACAAGGGAAACTAGAGAAGGAAAAAGAGCTGAAACAAGGGAATCAAGAAACAAGGGAAACAAGAGAAAGAAAAGGAGCTGAAACAAGGGTATCAAGAAACAAGGGAAACAAGAGAAGGAAAAGGATCTGAAACAAGGGAATCAAGAAACAAGGGAAACAAGAGAAGGAAAAGGAGCTGAAACAAGGGAATCAAGAAACAAGGGAAACAAGAGACAGAAAAGGATCTGAAACAAGGGTATCAAGAAACAAGGGAAACAAGAGAAGGAAAAGGATCTGAAACAAGGGTATCAAGAAACAAGGGAAACATGAGAAGAATAAGGATATGAAACAAGGGTATCAAGAAACAAGGGAAACAAGAGAAGGAAAAGGATCTGAAACAAGGGTATCAAGAAACAAGGGAAACAAGAGAAGGAAAAGGATCTGAAACAAGGGAATCAAGAAACAAGGAAAACAAGAAAAGAAAAAGGATCTGAAACAAGGGTATCAAGAAACAAGGGAAACAAGAGGCAGAAAAGGATCTGAAACAAGGCACTCAAGAAACAAGAGAATCAAGAGAAGGAAAAGGATCTGAAACAAGGGTATCAAGAAACAAGGGAAACAAGATAAGGAAAAAATCTGAAACAAGGGAATCAAGAAACAAGGGAAACAAGAAAAGAAAAAAGGATCTGAAACAAGGGAATCAAGAAACAAAGGAAACAATAGAAGGAAAAGGATCTGACACAAGGGAATTCCGTTAGCACGCCTTGAAATATATTGGATATATGGTTCTAGTTCCATATCTTGATTCGTTAATCGGCACACCAGGGTCACGGGGTCAATGTCACACGGGTCGCCTTTACTTTCCAAAGCATTTCCTGGTAGCCATTTTAGGTTGGGTCGACATGGGGAGGTGGGAGTGGGGGTGGGTTATCAGGTCAATTTCACATCTCTGCCTCGATGAGAAATCCAACCCGTGACCAGCGAGTCGGCAGCTAAGATTACAAGTCACCGCGCTGCGGCAAATTATCTGAATTATCTAAGAATTTGGCACGCAGGCCCGTCTTATAGTTGGGTAGAAAAAGTTACGACGGCGCAGTCAATAAATAAGTCACACAGTTATGTGGGATGGCAGGTAAATGAAAGGCCGAACAGTAATCTGCCATCATGTGGGCATCCCATAGTCCTGGGATCTCTCTTCCATTGTTGTTTTATCTTAGTGAAATCTTTCACCTTGCTCCTAACTAAAGTCGCCAAGATTCTCTGGCGTTGAGTTGAGTTGAGTTAAGAACCGACATCACTGCACTCATGACATTCCCAGACGTGCTCTGTCATTCGAAGATTCATACTACTAATCGTTCCCACCGCTATCTGATTAAAAGTTCTCCTGGTCTTCCCTCTCAGAGATTCTTCCAGAACCCCTGCCGATCCCCCGAAATCTCATTCTTTAAACATATGGGGTCTCAATCTGTTACTCCGCCTTCTCCACCTGGTCCCACAAGCGCATGACCACCTACCCCTTGTCCATAGGTAATCTACGACCAAAAGGTGCATTCCCTGCTAGCTTATCATTCACCAGCACCCCTGCTTGGCCGTGGCTAAATATCCATACAATTCTCACAATCTGTGACCTCTGATGCGACGATAGCCATTCCACAAGAAACATTCAAGACTCCACCTTACTAAGCATACTCTTTGAAACCTTAATAAATACAATGTGTGTTGCAGTAGTCTCCTCTAACCAACGGAATGCCGCTGTAACTGCCTCCACCTCCATTCTCATGCTGGAGGTCGTTGTCTCATCTGAAAGACTATCCTTTTTCGAAACTCGTCCATCAGCCTTTGCAATAAAACCCCAACCACTACGTCAGTTTCTCACCACTGACCCATCGGTGTAGATGACTATGTTAACTTGATGTGTGTTACTCTGGATCAGCTGTTGCACTTCAAACTCAGTGCGGCCCGCTGCCCATTCTCTGCACTCACGACACAGTATTATCATTACGTTGTGCCAGACCGTAATGTCTTCCGGAACTTCAACCAACTCTTTTTCACGTTTGATGGTCTCTAGATCTAAGAAGTAAGATCATAACATCTGTACCTACGCATTCACAAGTTCCTTCAAGAAAGTGACTGTCAGAATCTTAAACAAATCGAACGAAAAGGGTCAGCTTTCTTTACAGCGAATCGATATATTTTTTACTGTAAATTCCAACGACATTAACATAGCAGCGGCTGCCACTTTTAACAGAACAAAACCATTCACATACAAAATAAATCTAGAGGAAAGGTTACTCCGTGCAATTATTGTAAGCTATTACACGGACAATATGAAATCTGTGACAAGAATCCTAACTATAAATCACACTTAGAATCTATGATTAACAAACAACAAGCTAAACGTAGCGAATACAAAAGAGCAAGAAAATGCTTCTTTTGCCGTAGTTATGGGCATTTTTTGAACGAGTGTGAAGGACGAAATATGTTGAAGAAGAGCTAACGCTGTGCTGATTGAAACGTCTAGTTCAGACAGCGAGGTTGAAAGTGAGCAAGAACAACAAGATACGAATGCGTTAGAAGTGATTGATGTATTCAATTTTGACAAATGTGCTACATGTGATAAGTTCATACAGGATGGCATGTTAGAGTGTGGCCATACTTTACCATGTGCATACGAAGAAGTTAATGCTGTCATTTCCTCAAAAGGGAAACTTCAGTTTCACAATGGGTTTATAAACAACAAACCCTGCAGAGTCCTTCCGTGATTCGGGGTCGACTTTGACAGGTGCAAGTAAGGACATTCGTAAATGAATATGATTATACAGGCAAATTTGTAACATGCCGCACTTTTTCAGGCATCATTGAGAAATACCCGTTAGCTATAGCACATATTGATACACCATTTGTTCACAGGCAAGATCATCTGTGCAGTATTAAATCAACCGTGCTTGTGATTTAATTATAGGTAATTCTGCCAGAAGTAAGAAATTGCTCTGAAGAAGAAATTAAAGCCTGGGAACAAAATCACCCAAAGGCTAATGCACTTACAAGATCAACTGCAGCAAAACAGCAGGACGTCTACCAAGAGTCACTGCAAATAGTTTCCCCTAGTGGCGCTATTACTAGCAAAACCACAGAAGAGTTTATTCACGCGCAACGCGCAGATCCAGCTTTGTCAAACTATTTTAAGCTGATAAATTCTAAACCGAAGCAGACAAAGAACGCTTCGTGGTATTTTACACTTAAGAATGGAATCTTAACAAGATTCTATAACAGAAACAACACTGTGGTACAACAAACTGTGCTACCAAAGCAGTACCACCAGAAAGTACTACAGATCGCCCATGACTCACCATTCGCTGGGCACATGGGTTATGTCAAAACCAGAGCCAGAATTTTGACACAATTTTACTGGCCGAAATTCTGCAGTGAAATAAAAAAAATACTGCCAGTCATGTACGACCTGCCAAAAATAGTTAAGAAGGGAAAGCACCCAAGGGCAGAGGTCCAACCTACTCAACTAGCCTCAAAACCATTCCAGAAGGTTGCTGTTGACATCGTAGGACCTCTAAGCCATATGTCAAACAGGGGCAATAGGTTTATTCTTACTATGGTAGATTTCTGTACTAGATGGGCGGAAGCCGTACCGTTAAAAACCATAACTTCCAAAGATGTAACTGATGTATTTTTTTCATATTTTTGCACGTATTGGTTTTCCTGACACTATTTTATCTGATAGAGGGACGCAATTTATAGCGGCCTCTACTCAGGCAGTGACAAAATTATTAGGTATTAAACAGTGTTTCACAGCTCCATATCGAGCCCCTTCGAATGGGGTTTGTGAAAAAATTAATGGCGACTTGAAACATATGCTCGCCAAAATAACAACAGAAAATCCAGCAGACTGGGACACATTACTCCCTGCTGTGTTATTCGCTTATAGAGAAGTACCACAAGCTAGCACAGGCTTCTCTCCCTTTGAGTTAGTTACGGTGCTAATCCACGAGGACCACTGACTATTTACTAACGAACTATTGACAGGTACCGTCAATGAACAAGTACCAACTTCAACCTATACCATGGTCACAAACACCCGTGACAAAATCATGAAAGCGTGTACCATTGCTAAATTAGCGTTACAAGAAAGCGGTCACGCATATCGACAGTATGCAAATAAAGGTACCAAAACTTTGCTACTGCAGCCCGGACAAGATGTCCTACTTTTGTTACCAGACAAAAGAGATCTTTTGTCTACATCTTGGCAAGGGCCATTCAAAATTATTAGACAGATATCAAATGTTGATTATGAAATTTTTTTTAACGGAAAACATAAGATTTTCCACATCAACATGCTAAAACCATATCACTGCAGAGACGAAGACGAGACAATCGACGAGACAGCTGCGACAACTGTTATTAACCAATTAGACACAGACCAAATTGAACTACCTGTCCCAACAGTCGACAACGTAGGAACGACAGACGACATTAAGATCTGCTCCAATCTGACTGACACACAGAGACATGAAATCACAGACCTACTGAAAGAGTACAGTACTATCTTTTCCAACACACCTGGAAAAACTGACAGAATTCAACATCGAATTACTCTGACAGACGAAACACCGATCAAGTGCAAACCTTACTCTATCCCTTTGCACTATCGAGACGGACTTGACAAAGAAATTCTTGACTTAGAAAAACATGGAATAATCAGAAAATCTCAATCAGAATATTCTTCACCTATTGTTCTTGTCAAAAAGAAGGATTCTACAATTCGCCCCTGTATCGACTACAGGAAACTTAACGCTGTGACAAAATTAGACGCTGAACCTATTCCAAACTGTGACGACTTAATTATCAACATGGCAAAGTCGACAATTTTTTTCTAAATTAGATCTGACGAAAGGCTATTGGCAAATTCCAATGCACGAAGACTCAGCCCATCTGACAGCCTTCTCAACGCCATTAGGCCTCGATGAATGACGATTTCTTCAGTGTGGACTTGTTAACTCTCTCGCCACTTTTGTTAGACTGATCAGACTCCTTTTACACGGTGTACCCAGCGTAAACCTATATTGACGATATTTTCATACATACTGACGACATGACAAACCACGTAACGACACTAAGACAAATATTCGACAAGATCAAACGGTTCGGAATATCTATAAGGCCTAGTAAAGTAGAGATTGCCTTTAGTGAAACAGAATTCTTAGGCCACAAAATTTCTAATCGCTAACTTAGCACTCATGAGAAAATTGTCTCTAACATATTGAACCTGACTGTACCAACGACCAAAAAGCAAGTCAGGAGTCCATTGGGACTTGTTAACTATTATGGTAAATTTATTCCCAATTTGGCCGAATTGACAAATGTGTTTTTTTTTTAACTTGTTGTTGAAATCACAACCAAATGCAATTGTGGAAAGTGCCTGTCTAGAAGAAGCACTCAAAAGGATTAAGATCATTTTTTCTAATCCACCAATCCACCATTGTCAGACTCAAGATTGCCTTTTATTCTTAGAACAGACGCCAGCGGCACTTCCATTCCCTCCGACCTGGTTCAGCACCACGATGGGATAGGTAACCCAGTTATTTATATCAGTAGGGAATTGACACCGGCGGAAAGAAAGCACAGCATTGCTGAACCTAAATGCCTATCAGTTTTGCACGGCGTTACTAAATTAAGCAAATACCTTCAAGGCACGCATTTCATCATTGAAAGTGACAGCTCTTCACTGCTCGTCATACAACAAGGCAAGCCGGGAAACAACAGGATAGATCGTTGGGCCCTACTACTCCAAGACTACTCCTTTGCATGGAAGAATCTCAAAACTGAGAGGCGAGTCCAGGAGAACTTTTAATCAGGTAGTGGTGGGAACGATTAGTAGTATGGCTCTTCGCTGGCTGTTGAACGAGGGGACTGAGCACGTAAGTGAATGTCCTGAATGCAGTGATGTTGGTTCTTGACTCAACTCAACTCTGTTTGTGGTCATCGAATCAATAAAATTGGGATCGTTTATTAACTTTCTAATCTGAGGTCCATCAAAAAGTCCATCTTTAAGTTTGTCTATGTTTAATTTTAATAAGAGACAAATAGCTTTCTTTGGTCATGTAATGAGAAGAGAGGCATTGGAGAACATCGTGACAACTGGAAAGATCGAGGGGAAGAGACGCAAGGCAGACCAAGATAAATGATGCTGGATAGATTGAGACGGTGGCACGGAGGAATATCAGCAGCAGAGTTGATCCAGAAAACCAAGGACCGAGATCTGTGGAGGGCCATGAACGTCTACGGCAGCTGGCAGGGCACTTGATGATGATGATGATGATGTTTAATTTCGGAAACTGTCAGCATAAGTCATTAAAACAGGTTCCATCTTTGTTCACTACCTTAACAAATTGCTCATCAAGCCAAGCTTTACATGTAATGGAGGCAGTAGAACTCTCTTTAGACTAATGAGAGGATTGTTGACAATATTTTCTTCTCCAACTTTCAATTCATTCCTCACGTTCATTATTTTCTTTAGGGTCCAGTGCTATATTTTGCCTTGCTATCCAATAAACATACACCCAACATATAGCAGAGAAAAACTACAAGAAATTACAGTCAACGAGAAATTTGCAGATGAAATAAAATGTAAACTTGAAATTCTACAAAACCCGTTGGAGGAAAGCGTTGACCAAACTTGGTTGAACATCAAGAATACAATTCAATTTACCGCAGAAGAATGTCTCGGTGTGTTAACCACGCATAGAAAGAACAGATGGTTCAATCCAAAATGTGAAGAAGCAGTCATTAGGAAAAAGAATGCCAGACAGCTATGGCTAAATGACATCAACAACATCCAAAAGGAAGAGCAATATAGAAATGAATGTAAAGAGGCTACAAATATAGTTCGACAGCAGAAGCGAGAATATATGAGTAATATAATCAAAGATATGGAAACTAATCACCAGAAAAATGAATCCAGAAAGTTTTTTTAAAGAACTGAAGTCAATGAAACGAGGGCACCAACACAACACATATAGGTTAAAAGGCAAAAATGGGAATATGTTAGTTAGTTAGTTAGTCGTGGTTCCAACTTCACGGCAACGGGTTGTCCCCATATTGCTCCGTTCCTGTGCCAGTGAATATCACACAAAATGCTCCTCACTGCCAAAAGTGAAGAATGGAACAGACAGGAGTATCGGCAAGCCAACAGCCCGCACAGGTACACTGTTCATAATGCCGCCGCCAGAATGCCAACACAAAAGTCCTACATGAAAAATACAGTTCATCGTCGATGGAAATGGCAGTCACCAGAAAGACTTCATTGACCCGTGTTTTATCCCATATGACTCGGTCTCTTTCCACAGGACGACCCGCCGAAAGCGCCGCACAAAGCACAAACTCCGTATCTCCAGCGCAGACTCCCAGGAGTCTAATGAAAAATGCACTCGTGAGCCGAAAAGGCAAACCAGTAAATCCAGCAACAGCCGGCCGCCATCGTTCCGAACATGCAGTTCACGCTACTCACAACCGCGGACAGATGTAAAAGCATTCCACACGAAACTCACAGCTCACAGTGTCTCGCCACGCACTCACTCAGTAGCAGGGCGACGGAACCATATCCTCATCAGTCGCCTCCTACTACATGCATGGTAGGCAACAGTGTTACTATTCTTTGCTTCCCCGTATGGGCCCCGGCAACACACGGGCGTATCCCATGAACTGACAGACACATGCTCAGTAACACAAGGGCCTAATGTCACATATATTTCACCTATCCCATGAACTGACAGACGCAGGGTCAGTAGCACAAGGGTCCAATGTCACATATATGTCACCTATCCCATGAACTGACAGACACATGGTTAGTAACACAAGGGCCTAATGTCACATATATTTAACCTATCCAATGAACTGACAGACACAGGTTCAGTAACAAAATGGCCTAATGTCACATATAATTCACCTATCCCATGAACTGACAGACACATGGTCAGTAACACAAGGGCCTAATGTCACATATATTTCACCTATCCAATGAACTGACAGACACATGGTCAGTAACACAAGGGCTTAATGTCACATATATTTCACCTATCCCATGAACTGACAGACACATGGTCAGTAGTACAAGGGCCTAATGTCACATATATTTCACCTATCCCATGAACTGACAGACACAGGGTCAGTAGCACAAGGGCCTAATGTCACATATATTTCACCAATCCCATGAACTTACAGACGCAGGGTCAGTAACACAAGGGCCTAATGTCACATATAATTCACCTATCTCATGAACTGACAGACACATGGTCAGTAACACAAGGGCCTAATGTCACATATATTTCACCTATCCAATGAACTGACAGACACATGCTCAGTAACACAAGGGCCTAATGTCACATATATTTCACCTATCCAATGAACTGACAGACACATGGTCAGTAACACAAGGGAATAATGTCACATATATTTCACTTATCCCATGAACTGACAGACACATGGTCAGTAACACAAGGGCCTAATGTCACATATATTTCACCTATCCAATGAACTGACAGACACAGGGTCAGTAACACAAGGGCCTAATGTCACATATATTTCACCTATCCCATGAACTGACAGATACAGGGTCAGTAACACAAGGGCCTAATGTAACATATATTTCACCTATCCAATGAACCGAAAGACACAGGGTCAGTAGCACAAGGGTCTAATGTCACATATATGTCACCTATCCCATGAACTGACTGATACAGGGTCAGTAACACAAGGGCCTAATGTCACATATATTTCACCTATCCCATGAACTGACGGACGCAGGGTCAGTAACACAAGGGCCTAATGTCACATATATTTCACCTATCCCATGAACTGACAGACACAGAGTCAGTAGCACAAGGGCAAATGGGAATATGATAAATACCAATGAGGAAATGTGCAAAACATGGAAAGAATACTTTGGTGAATTACTAAATTGTGAAGCTCCAAGTAACACTTTCCCACAGGAAGAGGTTCTAACGTGTGAACCACAAATTGAAGAACCTGCATTTGAAGAAATCCTATATTTAATCACACGACTTAAAAACAATAAGGCAACTGGGGCTGATGGAATTGCTGCTGAATTTATAAAGGCGGATGGTCATGCATTACATATAAAGCTATACGAACTAATAATAAAAATCTGGAGGACTGAAGAATTACCCCATGACTGGAAAGAGTCATTATTGATACCTATCTTTAAGAAAGGAGACAAGTTCCAATGTGAAAATTATAGAGGAATATCACTACTGTCCATAAGCTATAAGATACTATCCGTAGTGTTACTAAGTAGTGTCACAGCCTCACAGGATCCACATTATCCGGTAACCCAACATGAGTAATAGATATTAGCCAAGGGCTACAACTCCCGCCCAAGGGAAAGAAGTAAGACCCTCGAAGGCCAGAGTAATCCAGAACCTTCTCGAAGGACTGGTCAGTGAGCCCACTGTCCCGTGGACACTGATGTGGCCCGCCTATTGCGGGGTCCACGAGGAACTCAAACAGAGTTACCACCCGTGTCGGATTGCGACACGTGTGAAACCGGCAGAGGACAGACGGACCATCGGAGAGGCAACAGGGCCTGCCTTAGAGGGACTCAATAGTTTAGACCCATGTGTATTTGGGGTTCATAGACATATGCTAGATAGTTTGCTTAGAATGTTTGTGATAACTATGTGTGATGATGTTAAATCTCTGTGATATGCAACTCAGTGCGGGCTTGTTAACCCACTGCGCCAACGCACTGTATATTGAACTACAATAAATGTTAGATATTATATTTAACGGAGTTATTGTTGCCTGTGTGAACCCGAGCTCAGATACCTAGACATGAGCTAGACGCTGACAGGCTTTTTGGGGGCTATTCTCCCGTTTTGGCTTCCCAGAGAAAATAATTTCAGATAGAGGAACCCAGTTCATATCGAATGCCACTCAATCGGTAACTAAGTTACTAGGCATAAAGCAATGTTTTACCAGTCCCTATCGACCGGCCGCAAATGGTATCTGCGAGAAACTAAACGGGGACCTGAAACATATGCTATCTAAAGTGACAGCTGAAAATCCAGCCGATTGGGATATACTTCTCCCAACGGTGCTGTTCGCATATAGAGAAGTCCCGCAATCAAGCACAGGGTTCTCTCCCTTCGAATTGATATATGGAGCGAACCCAAGAGGACCTCTCACTATTTACAGAGATATCATATCACAACCTGTAAATATCCAACTACCCATTTCCACCTATGATTTAGTCACTGACACCAGAGACAAAATCATACGTTCCTGTATACTGGCCAGAACATCACTACAGGAGAAAGGTGTTAGGTACAGGCAGTACGCCAACAGAGCTGCAAAAACAATTGTATTAAATCCAGGTCAGGATATTTTACTACTGCTACCTGACAAGAGAGATTTACTATCAACCTCTTGGCAGGGACCTTTTAATATTGTTAGAAGAATTTCGGAAGTTGATTACGAAATTTCTTTGAATGGAAAGTTGAAAATATTCCATGTAAATATGTTAAAACCATATTATGCTAGACAGAACAGTGACACGAGTGAGCAGACGCAGCTAACTGATGACAGAAACGAAACGACAATTACCCAACTGAATGACACCTCGACAAACGAAGCATCGTTAACGACGCACTCTTACGACGACAAAGACGACGAAGATATATGTACATTACCGACAATATGTTATAACGACAACAACAACCAATGTGACGACATATTGACAACTATTGATCTCGACGACGACGACAATGACATTGAGGACAATTTACAAACAGTAGCATCTGTGATAAATCAGACAGACGTAGACAATACTGAAATCCCAGTACCGATTATGACTGACGACGGTAGTATAAATGACATACAAATCTCTGACACTTTGACACAACAGCAGCGACAAGACATTTTGACTCTCCTTGACGAGTATAAATCTATCTTCTCTAACAAACCTGGACGCACTGACAAAATAACACATTCAATTGTGCTGACAGATCTGACACCGGTCAAATGTAGACCATATTCTATTCCTCTACATTATAGAGCAAATTTAGACAAAGAAATTTTGGATCTAGAGAAAAATAGAATAATTCAGAAATCTATGTCTCAATATTCTTCACCGATTGTCCTGGTGAAAAAGAAGGACCAGACAATCCGTCTGTGCATCGACTATAGATTATTAAATACAAGAACCACAACAGATGCAGAGCCAATGAACAGTTGTGAAGATCTCATTTTGAATATATCTCAATCATCCTTATTTTCGAAGATTGATTTAGCGAAAGGTTATTGGCAAGTGCCACTACACCCTGCTTCTAGACATATAACAGCATTCGCAACACCTCTCGGTTTGTACGAATGGAGATATCTTCCATTTGGTCTCAAGAACGCGCCCGCCACATTTGTTAGGTTAACTAGATTGCTATTGCACGGAATTAAAGATGTCCAAGCTTATATTGATGATATATGCATCCATTCTTCTAATATGACTTCTCACTTACTTACACTCAAACAAGTCTTCAACCAAATCTTTCTTTTTGGACTTACTATCAAACCTTCCAAGGTTGAAATAGGCTATAAACAAATAGACTTCTTTGGTCATAGAATTTCTGAAGGCAAACTGTTGACAGATGATAAAATTGTTTCGAAGATTCTCAATCTAGAAGTTCCTACCACAAAGAAACAAATTAGAAGTTTACTAGAACTTATAGACTATTATTCTAAATTTATACCAAATTGGGCAGAACTTACATCAGTCTTTTCCAATATGTTAACTAAAGATCATCCATCAAAAATTTGTAAAAGTACTCGCTTAGAGGATGCAATAAGCAGATTGAAACGTATTTTTTCTAATCCACCAATCTTACGATTACCCAACATAAATTTACCCTTTATTTTGACCACAGATTCGAGTGCTATCGCAACAGGAGGATGTTTAATGCAAGATGTGGATGGAGTGAGACACCCAATTCTCTACGTAAGCCGTAAGCTGAAGAAGGCAGAGATCCGGTATTCTACGGTGGAATTGGAGGCATTAAGTCTATTATTTTGTGTGTTAAGATTATCTAAGTTCCTCTTAGGTGCCCACTTCGTTGTACTCACTGATAATTCGCCATTGTTGGTGCTTAAGCAAGGTGCCCCGAAAAACCATCGTTTACAAAGATGGTGTCTTCTTCTTCAAGATTTCGACTTCGAAATCCGCCATATCAGAGGCACTGACAACATTATTGCTGATATTTTATCACGGCAAACGAATGCGCCAGCAGAATAACATTTGGCACATCGACCATTCGCCATACTAGAAACTGTGATATTTTAGTCTGTGTCATATAACAGTGTAACTCTACACCTGCTAGAGAACTCCCATTTAAAAGTAATAACACCTCAGTGAATAAGTTACTTATGACACCCACGAACATGAAACTTTAAGAGCTATACTTTAAGAACTATACTTTAAGAGCTATACTTTAAGAACTATACTTTAAGAGCTATACTACCAATTGCCCAAGCTCTAGAACGATCCGAGCGAGAGACATTAACTGGGTAATGATTTCAACCAGTGAACTGACTCTGAAAACTGTAAGAACACTTTATACGCGACATTGAGAACAGTCCATACTCGCTGGTGCTACGAGACTTTGCAAACAGCCGAAACAGAACTACGTCGACTACAACACTCAAGAGACAACCATACTAACTTTAACATTCATGGCACGACACACTAACAACAGGAGGACAACGCGCACATCATCGTTGGAGTTAGTTACTTAGTTAATTAATTAATTTAGTATTATATTTGCATTGAATTATGTATATAAAATGTGTTAACCTGTAATTTGTACATAGTCTACCATAATATTACAGGTGGTTCCATTCATAGGCTAAAGAACCTTCCTATGCAATTGTCTCTATGTAAATTATAACCCATTTTCGAGTCATCGTACAAAAAGTACATATTATCTTAAAGGGCAAATATCGCCTATTCCGTTTTTTCTAAGGTCAATAACACTTACCTCAACTTTACTTATATATTTTAACCAAATACTATTTGGAGTAAAAGGTGAGTGAATGACAGCGTGAATGAATTAAATGAGAGAGCGATATACTGAGCGGACAAATTGTACGCAAAACGTATTTATTTTAATTTGTCTGCGTCTTTCATGTAAATTGTAGCACTTGTCTAAATTGTCGATACATGTTTAGTAGTTAGTTTAATACTCTTAGTTTAGGATTTAGGATACGACATCTAAGCACCACTGCTTGGAATGCCTGATCATGCATTACACACATTGGAGTAATTCATGATTAAGGATATCCCAACTCGTGACGCTTGGAAACAAGCCAACAGGGACTCATGTAGTCTGATGGGATAAAATAACAACGTAACTACATATTTAGCATTATACAACATACGAGAGTAAAAGTGTATTGAAATGCACACACAGATCAAGATTTGAAGGTGTACTTATTTAGCCAGGACTTTGGTCTTGTTAATCCTCTTTAATACAGAGGTTAATTGTCTTGGTATCAGCAGGATACTATGAGAAGGACGGGTTGTAGACACAACTAGTAAACGTCACGTAACTTCGGTCAGATAAACATTTTTAAGGACACAGGAGAGAGAGAGTGATCTCTTCACCAAATCAGAGAAGTGGTGTATGGGAGAATACATGAGTTTTGATGCCAGTATGTAGTTTACCAAGTTACTGTCCACCAAACTACAAACACCGACTTTATGTGATTATGTGACAGAATTAGAGCAGAACTAATTACCCTATAACAACCCATCAAATCACGGGAGAGGGGGGACTCCTGTCACAGCCTCACAGGATCCACATTATCCGGTAACCCAACATGAGTAATAGATATTAGCCAAGGGCTACAACTCCCGCCCAAGGGAAAGAAGTAAGACCCTCGAAGGCCAGAGTAATCCAGAACCTTCTCGAAGGACTGGTCATTGAGCCCACTGTCCCGTGGACACTGATGTGGCCCGCCTAGTGCGGGGTCCACGAGGAACTCAAACAGAGTTACCACCCGTGTCGGATTGCGACACGTGTGAAACCGGCAGAGGACAGACGGACCATCGGAGAGGCAACAGGGCCTGCCTTAGAGGAACTCAATAGTTTAGACCCATGTGTATTTGGGGTTCATAGACATATGCTAGATAGTTTGCTTAGAATGTTTGTGATAACTATGTGTGATGATGTTAAATCTCTGTGATATGCAACTCAGTGCGGGCTTGTTAACCCACTGCGCCAACGCACTGTATATTGAACTACAATAAATGTTAGATATTATATTTAACGGAGTTATTGTTGCCTGTGTGAACCCGAGCTCAGATACCTAGACATTAGCTAGACGCTGACAGTAGACTAAAACCATATTCAGAATACATATTAGGTGACTACCAGGCGGGTTTTAGACAAAACAGATCAACAATAGATCAGATATTTATCTTACGACAAATAGCAGAGAAAAATTTGGAATATAAAAGAGATCTCCATAACATTTTTGTGGATTTTAAAAAGTCTTATAATAGTGTCCATAGGAATAGTCTATGGAATGATATGAGGGAATTTGGAATACCAAGGAAGTTAATCAACATGACCAGACTATGCATGGAAGATACTTATAATATAGTAATATATAAAGGCAGGAAATCAGACCCTTTCCAAATAACATCTGGCTTGAAACAGGGTGATGCACTATCGCCGCTACTCTTCAATCTGGCTCTAGAAAAAGTTGTAAGGAGAGTAAAGGAGGAATGTGATATTGGAGGAACATCCAAGCTGCTTGGTTATGCAGATGATATAGATATTATAGGGGAACATGAACAAAAGACATTGGAAATATTGACTCCTTAAAAGGGCAAAGCCCAAAAGATGGAGCTGGTTAAACCAAGATAAGACAGAATATATGGTAATTTCAAGGGAAGGAAAGGCTAAAAACCGGCCACATACAAAGATAATCAATCAATCAATCAGTGCCATGCCGGAAAGCGTGGGCTGTCATGACTCGCCATTTCACCGATCACCAGTGTCGTGGATCAGCTCAGTGTTCCTGTCTCGTCCATGCCATGTGGCCAAGCCATCCAGGTATTTTCCTCTCGGTCTTCCTCTTGGTCTGTTCCCCTCGATCTTGCCAGTTGTCACTAAGTTCTCCAATCCCATTATTCTCATAACATGTCCAAAAATTTTGACTGTCTACGTCTAATTTCTCTAATCAGTCTACGATGTTCATTTGTCTCCTGTAGTACTTGGTCATTGGTTTTTCTGTCTGTCCATGGTATTCTTTGCATTGTTCCTCAGAAACCACATTTCTGCAGCCATCAGATGCTTTTCAGCTTGACTGCTCATTGTCCAAGTTTCACATCCATACAATAGAACAGGCTCTATGTATCCCCTCAACACTCCTTTTCTCGTTTCAATTGACATCTTTTTATTGGTCAGAATGTTGTTCATCTTGCTAAAGGCTACTTTCGCCATGGCGATTCTTGTTCTAATCTCTTCAAGGCATCTCCATCAGATGTTATAACTGTTCCAAGATAATTGTACCGATTCACTTGTTGAAGAATATTTCCATTTACTCGTATATTACATTGTGGCACTTCTTTCTTCCTACTGACGACCATAACCTGAGTCTTTTTACAATTTAATTCTAACCCCAGTTGCTCACTGTATACAACAACCGCATCTACTAATTGTTGCAGGTCCTGCGCATTGTCTGCAATTAATACTGTATCATCTGCATATCTAATGTTATTGATGTTTCGTCCTCTAATGCTGATTCCATTTATATCCTCTACATTTCTGAAATATTTTCACTGTACAGGGAAAAAAGATCTGGAGACATCACACATCCCTGCCTAACACCTCTCTTAATTGGCTGATACTGTCCCACTTCATTATCAATCCTTATTGCAGCTTGTTGTTTCCAATATATGTTTTTTTATAAGTCTTATCCATCAATTTGTAGATCTGCAAGCATATCCACCATGCTGACATGTCTAACGCTATCAAAAAGCCTTTGTATAGTCAATAAAGCAAAGATGTATATCCTTGTTTACTTCTATAGCATTCATAACTCTTCGCAGCAAAACACAGCTTTACTGTACCCTTTCCTTCTACAAACCCGCAATGTTTTTCCCCCTTCATGTTGTATCTTCTTCCTCATTCTTTGCTGATAATTCTTTAGCAAAATCTTTGTGATGTAACTCTTATCAATTGTTCTATTTTATCACAACCCAAAGGGTTCCTGATTTTTTTGGGTTGAAAAAAATATGGGTTACATAATTCAGGAGGTATATATAATATGACCATTAAAAGAACGGAAACATACAAATACCTGGGTACAATCTTCAACTGCTCCAACATCATAAGGGAAGAAATACAAACTATCATCAATTCTGGAAATAAGATATACTATGCACTACACAATCTACTAAAATCAAAGGCGCTATCTCGTAACACCAAAATCACAATATACAAAACACTGATCAGACCAGTTGTGCTGTATGGCTCTGAAACCTGGAGTACAACGAAAGTAGACGAAGCTTTGCTACAAAACCTTTGAGAACAAAGTTTTAAGACGCATCTTTGGATCCATTAGGGATACACAAAGTGGAGAGTGGAAAAGAAGAAGTAACAAAGACATTTATGATCTGTTTAAGTCCCCGCTAATCACTGGTATCATGACGGCTAATAGACTACAATGGCTGGGCATATAGAAAGAATGGAAGATAATAGGGAAACAAAACTCGCTTACACTCAGGAAATAAATGACCGTAGACCCCGAGGTAGACCAAGAAGACGGTGGAGAGATAATATATATTATATATATATATATATATAATATTATATATTATATATATATATATATATATATATATATATATATATATACCTAAAAGCACTTGGAATCAACGACTGGCAAGAGAAGGTCAACCAGAGAGACAATGGAGACGGTTTATTTTGCACGAAAAAACCTAAATGGCTGGGAACGTTGAAGAGAAAAGACCCAAAAACATTTAAACCATAGATTTTGGTGACCCCCCTTTTGCTGGCCAAGCAAAAAAGGTCATAATTTTAAATCTACACAAACTATTCATTTATGTTTTAAATATTTCAATGTTTAAAGACTGTCTTACTGTAGCCTACTCCTTTTTCAATGTATAGAATGAGCATTAGCATTGAACTACATTTGTTACCATGGTAAGGAACACCTTTCAAACTTCATTTAGAGGTGCCCCTTATTTGGCGTTACGTACACACAATTCGTTTACAAACCTTCGTACATAAATACGCACCACAAGGTTGTTTTCTGTATAAAAGTATGGAAAATGTTGCTCTTTGTTGCTATAAAATGAAACCCTTTTTTCAGCACCCAGAATTTTTTTTTTTTAAATTTAATTCAAATGTTCTGAAGATTCCTTGGAGAGATATAGATTTCGATTAGATTCAGTTCAATCGGGTCGAAGCGTTGACAAGCGGGAAAAATCTTTTTCAAAATCACGTTCTTGTCTTTCCAAATGCCATGCTGTCTCATTTTTCTAGCGGAGATCCCAAATCTGATAGAAAGTTGGAAAAGGGATATTATTCCGGTAGAAACAGGTCGTCTAGCGACTAAATTTTGGGTATTTCCCTTGTTTTTGTGGGTGTTTTTTTCCTTAATTCCTTAAAATTGATAAACACAGAATCAAAGTCATCATAGTGTTTGAACTCTCTTTAAACCAATGGAATTCTAAATATTAAATATTTTCTTTGCCCACAAGTCCCTGTCGAGTGTTCAACACCGTTTTGCAAACAAATTTAACAATTTGAGGAGCCCAAAACTTTTCCAAATTAGGTTTACTTTAAATACGCAAATAATGCCTTCCTCCCACGCCCCCCCCCCCCCCCCCCCCCCAAAAAAAAAAAACAAACAAAAAAAAACAAACAAACAAACAAACAAACCATTAATTGCTTCCCATGTTCTTCTTTCAAAGTGTCTCTCCACAATTATAACAAATTAATTGGGCGAAAGAAAGGTCACATTGACACGGTTGTTAACCTATGGTTTTTTCAACTCAGCAACTTTAATAACATGCTGGAGTGCGTCGGCAAAATTTAGGAACGTGTGCTCTTTTACACTTGAAATTAATAAAAGGGGGGACAAGAGCGAGACCCGTGGCAGACAAGCCCCTGGCAGACAATAATGACGAACAGATTGTTTCACGTGCGAAAACTTATGACAGAGGGCAGGCGACGGGCGATATACACGAAGACTTTTTGTTGTTGTTGTTGCGTACCTTTTCGGGACGTGGCAGTCAACACACATTTCACTTTCTTTATGTACTAGGTGTTACGTTCAGTAGTTTGCCATTGCTTTTTTAACGCCGGCCCTATACCGTTTCGAAAAAACCAGCACCGTTGTGTTTCGAACCCGGGGATACGGCTCACAAACGCGTTCGCTAGCCCTTAGCCACAGAGACCGGCTTGACTAACGAGAAAAAAAAAAAAATAATATTATTCTTTTT
>JACEFZ010025165.1:0-46452 GCA_014155875.1 Cepaea nemoralis | reverse complement strand
GCTGATTGTTATAGTGACCACGGACTACTTACAGGAACACTGAGGATAAAGTTGAAGAAAGTCAAGTATATAACAGGAAACACTAAATATTATTTGTGTACGTTGAGTAATGACAAGGAAATATAAAACAAATTCAACATAGAAGTACAGAACAGATTTGATATATTGTCTGATCTAGAGATATTATTCCAGGATGTGGATGATCAATGGGGAATATTGAAGAATTCAATCAGTTTGGCTGCAGAAACAACTATTCCAAAATTAAAGAATGTGGGTCTTAAGAAACGGATGACAGAAGAAATTTTACACCTAATGGAAACAAGAAGACTCAACAAAAATAATCCTGCCAAATATGAAGAAATTCACAGACAAGTCAGAATATTATGTAAGGAGGCAAAAGAAGCATGGCTTGAGGAAAAGTGCTTAGACATTGAAAAACAACACAACAGTCAACATACCAAATAAGTGCACAAAAGACTTCAGGAACTTACTAGTCACTGGCACCTTGCCGTCTTGACAGACGATAGTTTGTGCTTTAAAAAGGCACATAACTTTTACCTATGGCGGTAGCGAAAGTGACTGATAAGGCCAATTCGCGCTGTAAATGTCCGTTCACAGTGGGTGCATGTGAACACGTGGTCATTTCCACCATCATGCACCATCATGCATCATGCACCATCTTACGTCTCACACGCTCGGTGTGTGACTTATCTGCAATAATTTTCTCCTTTGTCTTTATTCCATTTCTTATGTTTGCCCTCCATGCAACACGTTCAGCGGCGAATTGCTCCCAATGTGCATTATCAATGCCTGTATCAATCATGTCCCGCTTACACACATCCTACCCATCTCTAATCCACCAAAAAAGACATCCTTTGCTATTCTACCATCATCCATCCTCCTAAGATGTCCTATCCATCTAAGTCTACGAAGACTGAGCATGGAATAAACCGTCACACAACCTGATCTTTCCAATACTTCAGTATTTGTGATTTTGCAGGAACTTACTAATAAAAGAACACATACATCAACAGGATGTCTAAAAACTAAAGATGGCAAAATCATAACAGAAAAAGATCAGATTCTACATGTATGGACAGATTATGTGAAAAACCTTTATAATGATAACAGAAAGGAACAGTATGATATTAGATTTAATAATGAAGGGCCGCCAATCAATTTTGAAGATGAAGGTTCGAAATGTTCTTAAGTATACGAAAGCTGGCAAGGCTTCCCCCTCCCCCCCCCCCCCCCCCCCCCCCCCCCCCCCCCCCGTGCAGATAACATCACAACAGAAATGATTAAAGCTTTAGAAGAATTTAACTAGATCAAGTCACCAGACTGCTGAACACATTATATGATACTGGTGATATACCTTCTGAATTATGTAACTCTGTATTCATTGCAATCCCAAAGAAATCAGGAACCTTGGAATGTGATCAACATTTAACAATTAGTATAATGAGCCACATCACAAAGATTTTGCTACGAATTGTCATGCAAAGAGTGAGGAAGAAAATACAACCTGAAATAGGGGAAGAACAATGTGGGTTTGTAGAAGGAAAGGGTATAGTAAAAGCTGTGCATATGCTGAGAACAGTTATTGAACGTGCTATAGAAGTAAACAAGGATATACACCTTTGCTTTATTGACTACACAAAGGCTTTTGATAGAGTTAGACATGTCAACATGGTAGATATGCTTGCAGCTCTACAAATTGATGGGAAAGACATTAGACTTATAAAAAAACATATATTGGAAACAACAAGCTGTCATAAGGATTGATAATGAAGTGGGACAATATCAACCTATTAAGAGAGGTGTTAGGCAGAGATGTGTAATGTCTTCAGATCTTTTTTCCCTATATAGTGAAAATATTTTCAGTAATGTAGAAGATATAAATGGAATCAGCATTGGAGGACGAAACATTAATAACATTAGATATGCAGATGATACAGTATTGATTGCAGACAATGCACAAGTTCTACAACAATTAGTAGACGCAGTGACCAACTGGGATTAGAATTAAATTGGAAGAAGACACAGGTTATGGTCGTCACTAGGAAGAACGAAGTACCACAATGTAATATACAAGTAAATGGTAATATTCTTCAACAAGTAAATCTTTACAATTATCTCGGAACAGTCATAACATCTGATGGGAGATGCCTTGAAGAGATTAGAACAAGAATCGCCATGGCGAAAGTAGCCTTTAGCAAGATGAAAAACATTCTGACCGATGAAAAGATGTCAATTGAAATGAGAAAAAGAGTGTTGAGGCGATACATAGAGCCTGTTCTTTTGTTTGGATGTGAAATTTGGACAATGTGCAGTCAAGCTGAAAGACATCTGATGGCTGCAGAAATGTGGTTTCTGAGGAAAATGCAAAGAATACCATGGACAGAAAGAAAAATCAATGACCAAGTACTACATGAGACAAATGAAAATAGTAAATTGATTAGAGAAATTAGACGTAGACAGTCAAAAAATTTTTTGGGCATGTTATGAGAAGAAATGGATTGGAGAACTTGGTGACAACTGGCAAGATCGAGGGAAACAGACCAAGAGGAAGACCGAGAGGAAAATACCTGGATGGCTTGGCAACATGGCATGGACGAGACAGGAACACTGAGCCGATCCACGACGCTGGTGATCGAGTGAAATGGCAATTCATGACCGCCCACGCTTTCCGGCATGGCACATGATTGATTGCTACACTACAACATCTGCTAAAACCAATGCGCTATATCGTAACACCAAGATCGCAATATACAAAACACTGATCAGACCAGTTGTGCTGTATGTTTCTGAAACCTGGAGTACATCTAAAGGAGACGAAGCCTTGTTACAAACCTTTGAGAACAAAGTCTTAAGAGGCATCTTTGGGCCCATTAGGGATACACAAAGTGGAGAGTGGAGAAGAAGAAGCAACAAAGACATTTATGATCTGTTAAAGTCCCCGCTAATCATTGGTATCATGAAGGCTAATAGACTGCAATGGCTGAGGCATATAGAAAGAATGGAAGATAATAGGGAAACGAAACTCGCTTACACTCAGGAAATAAATGACCGTAGACCCCGAGGTAGATCATGAAGACGGTGGAGAGATAATATATATATATATATATATATATATATATATATATATATATATATATATATATATATATATATATAGATATATATATATATATATATATATATATACAGACCTACAAGCACTTGGAATCAGCGACTGGCAAGAGAAGGTCAACCAGAGAGGCGAATGGAAATGGCTAGTATCTGCAGCAAAGAACCTCAATGGCTCGGAATGCTGAAGAAGAAGAAGAATAATGTACATACAGTAACTACACCACTGTTCAAATACACATGTCATCGTGGATCATACATGTAAATACACAAATTATAAAACTGGTCAATATAAATCTATGATTGGATTATTTATGTAAATATAGCAACTATACCACTGTTCAGTATCCATGTATTCGTGGATCATGCATGTAAATACACCAGTTACATACTGTTAAAATACACATGTATCTGTGGATCACATATGTAAATACAGCAACTATACCACTGTTCAATACCCATGTATTCGTGGATCATACACGCATATACACAAATTATACCACTGTTCAAATACACATGTAATTGTGGATCACACATGTAAATACTGCAACTATACCACTATGCAATGCCCATGTATTCGTGGATCATTCGTGTAATTACACCAATTATACTATTTTTCAAATACACATGTATTTGTGGATCACACTTGTAAATACAGCAACTATACCACTTTTCAATACACGTGTATTCGTGGGTAATACATGTAAATACATCAATTGTACCACGGTTTAATACACATATATTTGTGGATCACACATGTAAATACAGCAACTGTACCACTGTTCAATTACATGGATCATACATGCAAATACACCCTTGTATTCATTGGTCATATATATTGTAAATACGACATCTATACTCATGTTGTCATATACACAGGAATATTAGGAACCACAAACTTCTCAACGAAGACGTGCCTAGATCAAATTGAAAGATTGAAAATGATCATAGGTTTTCTATATTCTCTCTCCTATTCTTTGAAGACAAACCTCCTTTAGATGCCTCTCTCTCTTCTCTCTCTCTCTCTCTCTCTCTCTCTATCTATCTATCTCTCTCTATCTCCTTATGTCACCCCCACCTCTCTCTCTCTCTGCCTTTCTCTATCTATTTGTTTATCTTTGCCTTATTCTGTCTTTCTTTGTCAGAAAACATCACCGTCTGTTACTCTCTCTCTCTTCACTCTCTCTCTCTCTCTCTCTCTCTCTCTCTCTCTCTCTCTCTCTCTCTCTCTCTCACTCTCTTTAATTATAAATATCTCTGTATACCTTTGCTCACTGTCTTTTCCCGTCTCTGTCTCGCTATGTCTTGCTATAACTCCCTCTCTGTCTCAGTCTATCTTTCTCTTTCTGTCTCACTCTATCTTTGTCTCTATGTGTCTCGCTCTGTGTTTCTCTTTGTTTCACTGTTTTCTATCTCTGTCGCTCTCTCTTTTTCTCTCTGCCTCTCCCTGTCTGTCATTTTGTCTGTCTCTGTCTCACTCTAATTCTCTCAGCTTTTCTCTGTCTTTCTATCCTTGGCTCTCTTGATGTTTCTGTTTCTCTATCAAGCTCTCTTTCTGTCTCTGTGTATCTCTATATTTCGTTCTGTGTATATCTCTCTCCCCATCCCCACTCCTTCACTGTCTGTTCCTCACCTTGTCTCCGTCTTTGTTTGTCCTGTCTGTCTCTCTCCCTCTCTATGTGTGTGCTATTCTCCATCATTATAGCTCCCGCGAGCGCACGACCACCTCTCCCATTTCCATAGGTAATCAACCACAAAGAGGTGCATTTCCTGCCAGCCTATCAGCCTGTTCGTTCTCAACCACTCTCGCATGGCCAAGGCAAAACATCCATACAATACTCACAATATGTGACCTCCGAAGCTAGGTGAGCAATTTCACGCGAAACATTCCTTTCTCCACCTTACTAAACACACTCATTAAGTCCGTAATGAATATAATGTGCGTTGCAGCGGTCTGCTCTAACCAACTGAATGCCGCTGTGACTGCTTCCACCTCCATTCTCATGGTGGAGGTCGTAGCCTCACATGCCATACTCTCCCTTTTTTAAAGAATCGTTCATTAGCCTTCGCAATGAAACCCCAACCACTACGTCTGTTTCTCACCACTGACCCATCGGTGTAGATCACTATGTATTCCTTTTCTAACGTCCAATAAAGGCGCTTATTGAATAAAATGTTCTTCATTTTTAAATGTACAGTGTTTGCTCGTCCTATTCTGGTCTTATCTCTGTATTACATCTTCCTTCTAATGTTATTGATGATCCTATACACGTGAATATCTTCTTTTGCTCCAAAATAACACCATCGTCTGCATTAGTACATGTGCGCAGGATCTGTTTCCTGACAATGACCACTACGTGTGACCTAATATTCCACCGGAAACCCTGTTTTCACTTTCTAGAACCACTAGATTCGAATACATGGCCTACCGGTCAGGCGGGTAAATGTGCTATCTGTGTCGCTACCGAAGCTCATGGGTCAACTGGAGAGATTCAAACATTGCCAGTAATAAAAATACAATCGATAGCAAGCATGTGGATGTTTCCACAATATTTACAGTTGTCAAGCAAACGCAAGCAGAATGCAATCGATTACCGGCGTGTAAATATCTTAGCCGTAATTATATAAATAAACTTACACAAAACAGACATAAAACTTGCAAAGGACAGCAAATATGTAGAAAAATTAACTGAGGATTAGAGAGAGAAAAAAACACACGCACAGAACGCAAATATTAGGGAAAGAAAATTGCTATGGACAGTCAAAAAGAGGACTAGTTGCTGAGTTTTTGGAAGTTCTAAGCCCTGGCTAAGAAATGACACTGTTCCGCTGCTGATGAAAAATGAAACTCAGTTCCATTGGTCATGAACAATGAAAACATGTTCCATTGTTCAGAAAAATCTCAATAAGTTTCTCTCTTCTTGAAAGATGAATCTGTTTCATCGTTTATGAAAAATAACACTTTGGTCCATTGTTGCTGAAAAATGACCCTCTGTTCCACTGATAAAGACAAATAACAATATATTCCATTGTTGATGACAAATTTACACATAGATACACTGTTAATAAAAATTGGCACTTGTTGCATTGTTAATGAAAAATGGCTCTCTGTTACACTAGTGATGAAAAATGACACCATGTTACACTAGTGATGAAAAAAGTAACACTCTGTTCCAATATTTATGAAAATGGCACTGTTCCATTGGTGATGAAAAATGACACCCTTTTACGTTGTTGCTGAAAAATGACACTCTTCCGCTGCTGATGAAAACTAACATTATGTTCAACCGCCAAGTTTCTTTACAGGATGTAGCAATCAACCGCAGCATTTATTGTCTGTGATTTTCTAGGAAACGTTATGCTCAGTAGTCTAACACTGCTTTTTGGACGACCGACACTCATACCATTGTGAAAATCAACACAAAGCAGTCTGCTTCCGAATCGCCTGCAGCTGACCTGGAGCCCGATATGTCAGGATTATGAACCCGTTCTCACCACTCCCAGGACACGGATACCGAAATGATTGGGGTTAAAATAGTTAATTTCATTTCCTTTACAGAATGTTGCAATCAACCCCAGCAGTTTCTGGTTGTTTGTGATCTCTTGGCAAGTTCATGTTCAATGGTTTGTCATTGCTTTCTGAACGACCGGTACTCATACCTTTGTAAGGGAAACAACTCAACGCGGTCTGCTTAAAAATCGACCGCAGCTGTGTTTCGAACGCGGTATGCTGGATTACAAACAGCGTCCGTACCTCCTTTCGCCAGGCGCCGGTATGACAGTGGTAGGCAACTAAAATTATGTGATGTGGCTGGGTAATGGGAAACCTAACCCTTATGATTTGAGGACTTAAAACAGTCTAGTGAAAGGCAGTGAGTAGTTAACTCAGTCTAACTTGAGAATTTAGCTAAACCGTTGCACATTTAACACTAGGATTAGAATAAGTACTGGTAATAATAACACTGCCGGTCTCCCTGGGTAGGATTTTTTCTCCGTAATCCCGTATATTCTCGTGAGTGACGTAACCTGCACGAAAATCGGCAACGGTTCTCGACGCGTTGGTAACTTACGGAGTATGTGAGCCAGTCGCTCAGAAAGCAATGGCAAACCACTGAGCGTAATCTTGCCAAGAAATCAACAATCAGCTGAAAGATGCTGATGTTGACAGCTATGTCCTCTAAAAGAATAAGCAAAAAAAAAAAAAAAAAATTTACTAACGCTAGAATTTGTGAGTTTAACAAAATGTCTCACGTTGTTATGTAGGTAACTGTCACTGTCATTTATACTGCCTATAGTACCTTGCATTGTAGGGCGGGGGGGGGGGGGGGGGGGGGGGGGGGGGGTGGGGGGGGGTCTTGAGCCTGAGGAATCAAGGCCGCCTGGCTAGCGCACCTTTTGTTGATGTGAATTTTAATTTTAATTCAGCAGCAAACTGACGGTTTTACGTAAAGAAACTGATCTCTTTTCACGACATATAGCGTATGGTTAAAGGTTAGTCGCATAGCCTTTACAGGACGTCTCTGTCAACCCCAGAAGTTGTTCACTGTTTGTGATCTCTTGGCAAGTTTACGTTCAGTAGTTTGCCATTTGAAAACTTGCAAGACCCCAGGTTCCGAAAACATCATAACAGAAATGATTAATGCTTCAGAACAGTGGTTCTCAACCAGTGAGGAATTTTCCCCAGAACAATGTGGGTTTGTAGAAGGCAAGGGCACAGTAAATGCTGTGTATATGCTGCGAACAATTATTGAACGTGCTATAGAAGTAAACAAATATATACATCTTTGCTTTATTGACTACACAAAGGCTTTCGATAGAGTAAGACATGTCAACGTGGTAGAGATGCTTGCAGATCTACAAATTGATGGGAAAGACATTAGACTTATAAAAAACATATATTGGAAACAACAAGCTGCCATAAGGATTGATAATAATGTGGGTCAATATCAGCCTATTAAAAGAGGTGTGAGACAGGGATGTGTAATTTCTCCAGATCTGTTTTCCTATGTAGTGAAAATATTTTCAGAAATGTAGAAGATATCAATGGAATCATCATAGGGGGACGAAACATCAATAACATTAGCGGTGCAGAGGATACAGTATCGATGCAGACAATTAGCAGGATCTGCAACAATTAGTAGATGCGGTTGTTGCACACAGTGAGCAGCTAGGGTTAGAATTAAATTGTAAGAAGACACAGATTATGGTTGTCACTAGGAAGAACGAAGTAACATAATGTAATATGCATGTAAATGGGAATAATCTTCAACAAGTAAATCAGTACAATTATCTCGGAAGAATAATAACATCTGTCCGGCTTTGGTGGGCAGAACAGAAATGAGAGAGGGATTCCCCGATTATAAAAGCTTCCTGGTATAAGAAATCCGAAAACGACTCAGTAAGACTCCCTAGAGGTGGATAGAGATTAGAAAATAAGGTGTTCTCACAGAATGCCAATGGAGCACAAGAAAGCTACCGAACTTCAGAGAGGACACTCCTCTGGGCACGCTGAAAGTCCTGGTGATTGTATTGCCACAATGAGCTCCATATTAATGATGTCCATTGTTAGTTTTAGAAAACACAGTTGCTTTCACATCCATCACGCCCTAACATAGAGACAGACTTTGTCCCCGTATTTGTTGTTGGGTTTTCAGTATGTTTCTGGCTGGGCATAATATCATGTGTCACAATTATGTCACATGGGTGATGCCTTGAAGAGATTAGAACAAAAATCGCAATGGCTGGCGAAAGTAGCGTTTAGCAAGATGAGAAACATACCGATCAATTAAAAGATGTCAATCGAAACGAGAAAAATAGTGATGAGGTGCTACAGAGAGCCTATCTTTTGGTATGGATGTGAAGCTTGGACAATGAGCAGTCAAGCTGAAAACATCTTATGGCTGTGGAAATATGGTTTCTGAGGAGAGTGCTAAGGATACAATGCTCAGACAGAAAAAAAATGACCAAGTACTACAAGAATTAAATAACAATCGTAAACTGATTAAAGAAATTAGGCGTAGATAGTCAAAAATTGTTGGACATATTATGAGAAGATGTACATTGGAGAACTTGGTGACAATTGGCAAGATCGAGGGGAAGAGAACAACGGGAAGACAGAGAAGTAAATACCTGGACGACTTTACCACGAGGTATGGTTGAGACAACAACATTGAGCTGATCCACGACTCTGGTTATCGAGTAAAAGGGCGAATCATGACATCCCACTCTTACCGGCATGGCACATGATGGATGGATCGAGTGTGTCATTGCTTTCTGAACGACCATCACCCATACCATGCCTGCAGACCAATCGCGCTCAGCTGGGTTTCGAACACGGGTATGCGGGATGACGAACTTCGTCCGTAACCGCTTCACCACGGAGTCGATACTTCTAGTAGTGAAGGACTTAGTTTTGTGTATGGATTAGCTTTCCCTATTAACAGTGTCCCTCGCCATCAGGCGAACCCACTCCGACTTCGGAGGCACTTGTAATTTACGTCCTCAAGTCAAGGACGATAGGTCAACATTTTAGTCCAACTGTCCGGTGCAGGGGTTGACCCCTTTTACCTCGGCATCAGCACACCGGATGTATAAGAACACGCGTTCTTATCCATTCTGTCATGCTGACCTCCAGTCTGCATTTTAACAACTCTTCGACAGGTCTCCCCCAACACTCCGTTTGTTTGGACGATGTTCTGCGTCCAGCAGGGTCTGAAAGAGGAAGGTTACAGTATAGTTGTCATAGGAATTTTAATAAACAAGTAAAGTAATGGACCTCACTCCAACCATCCTTGACTTGGAGATGTAAATTACAAGTACATCTGAAATCGGAGTGGGTTCGCCTGATGGCGGGGGAAACCGATAATATGCAAAGGCTAATACAGATGCAAAAAAAAAAAAAATTAACTCAGCGCACTAGAAGCGGTAGTACGTGTATGAATTACGCTTGAGTTCGAAGCGAGCGAACGCAAAGGGAAAGAAAGAAAAACAAATCCACGACACGTCAGGAATATATGTTGCCAGCCCCATAAAGTCGCTTAACAATCGACAGGGTCGAGTTCATTGCACCGGGTGTTATTCCATATGGCTCGGTTTCTGCGTCGCACAAAGCACGAATTCCGTAATTCTAGCGAAGACCCACAGGAGTCTCTGAAAGCTTTTACTCGTGAACCGAAGGACGCGCTCTGAATCAACCCTGTCGACTTTTAAGCGACTTTTAAGCGACGCGCTCGGAATCGAACCCGCAACCTTCGGAGCCCGAGTCAAACGGCTTAACCACTTCGCCACAGATACCCCCCCCCCCCCCCCCCCCCCCCATATAATGTTAGAAAAAAGAATGGACACTTGGTGGATTAAGTGGGTCTATATCACACCGAGCTCATTTATTTTCCAGAAGATTTCCTGCTACTCGTGTTAGGATGTGTCGACGTGGTAGACCAGACCACACAAACAACATGTCCGACTCCACATAGATTTGTTGTTGGCTGGCTTTGAACTCAAGGGAAGCCAGCATACGTGCTACGGCTATAAATAGTTGCTATAGTCCGTTTACATTTGTTTACCCCCATATACAAATCTATATCTCAGTAACCAAATGAGGGAAAATGATGAGATTTAGCATATGGCCTTATCATCATATCCACCCATACACCCCCCCCCCCCCCCCCCCCCCCAAGGTAAAGAATGTCTTTGTTCTCGATATTGTAGAGCGGATTTCGATATTTGTTTAAATGCTGTATATAATTTACGGGTCGGAGATGAAGTGCATATTACGAAATATATTACATCTTCACACGGAAACATCAGCGTTCAATAGTGAATTCTCTCGTGCTGCACGAGAATGACTTTATGACAAGAGCCTCGCGTAGTAGAACGGGAGTGTTCAGAGGTGTCGTCAGTATTTCTACTGATAGTGGGTGCTTTCATAAAAGGTGATTATTTTTTTTATAAACCTTACCATTTATCGCTAACATCTGAATGTGTGAATATTATTGAATGGGATTGAATGTGAAATTGTGTACACTTCTCAGGAAATTGTTTAATACCATTAAAAATCCCGAGAAAATAACAGTGCATGCATTGGGTTTGAGTAATCCCTCCTTCTGTCAATGGGTGCAAGAATCTGGAATTAAACCACCACAATATAAGCAGAAAGGAAGAATGGCAACTGTAGACAGCTTTGACAAGGTTGTCATAAGGCGAGCTATTATAAAAATGATGGATGCCAAAGAAACAGTGACGGTAAGAAAACTTAGGGTTTGGTTGAGAAAGAGCAATGACACATAGTTTTTGTTCCAAAACAACTTTGTGGAAAATTATAAGGACATTAGGCTTCACGTTTAAAGAGTAAAAGGGAGGCAGAAATATCATTTGCGAGCAACCGCATTTAGGAGCCATGAGAAGCAGATACCTACGTGAAATAGGAAATGTGCAAAGAAAATTATGACATAGTGTATTTAGATGAAACCTGGATAAATGCACACCACACACGTGAAAAGCAATGGCAATCATGGATGGAGAGATAAAGCGATTTGTGCCCAGTAATAAAGACAGCGTTTGGTCATAGCACATGCTGCTGGCAGTACGCATAATTGCTTACTACAAAACGCTGGACTCGTGTTCGTATCAAAGCATACAGTAAATAAGGATTATCATAATGAGATGAATGGTAATGTATTTAGAGATGGCTCTAGAATACTGTGCTTCCATCCCTAGATAGACCGTCTTGTTTAATTATGGACAATGTTTCATATCACAATTTTGTTGCCCAAGAAGACAAAATATATGCGGCATCGAGCACAAAGGAAGCAATAAAGATATGGCTCTGAAGGAAAGAAATACCATTTCCAGAAACGTATTTCAAGCTAGAATTGTTGTCCCTTGTAAAAGAGACGCACAAAAGCCAGAAATATCCCATCTACAAGTGGATAGAAGAGCATAGCCATAGGTGCTTGAAACATCTGCCATACCATTCTTATTTAAACCTTATAGAACTTGTGTGGGCTAAAATTAAAGGACAGGTGGCAGCTGATAATGCTACATTCAGATTGTCTGACGTAAAGATACCAACCCAGTCCGCGCTATTAAATATTGATACAATTTACTGGAAAAAAATGTAAGGACCATGTGTTGACAGAGGAAGATGACTATTGGAGAAAGGATGGATTAAATTTTATGCAACCGAGGGCAGTTATCGACCTACTGGTATCGACTGACACAGATTAAGGTCTGGGCAGATCGCAGACATTAATCCACATGCACACTTACTGGGATATTTCACTCCAACTATTCAGAAGAATTGCAGACCCTAAAAATTACAGCATCGGCACAAACAATACAACTTGTCAATGGCAACAGTTTGTATTCCACAGTGATGAATTTTCAGTTCCGCAAGCGCTCAACGGTGGCAAACAACTGGCATTGAAACACACACAGACACACACACACATACACACACACACGCACACACACACACACACACACACACACACATACACACACACTAAACGCAATTGAATACCAACAGGTGAGTAATATTGCGGAATTTTCAGTTCCACCAAGCCCTCAACGGTGGCAAACAACTGGCATTGAAACACACACACACACACACACACACACACACACACACACACACACACACACACACACACACACACACACACACGCACACACTAAACTCAATTGAATACCAACAGGTGAGTAATATTGCGGTGGAAACTGACATGTTGTGGCACAACAAGAAACGCGATAACAAACACGTTGTGAAATGAGGGGACGACACACGAAAATAGATTCAATCTATAAATTTCAATGAAAAGAGTGGCCGTTAAGAAGGAAGCCCACTAAAGGGACATTCACAACTATATTCGTCGTGCAAAACAGGTAATCATATTGCGTCTCTGAACAGTAAACGGCAGAGTAGACAATCTTTCACGAAGACTCAAAACTGTTTTGTCACCCATGTGCACGTGTGAACAAACTACACAGACAGCTGAACAGATCCTTAAAAGTTGACACATGTTGACTAAATTGCGGTATAATCTCTGGTCACTCCATACACACATTAATGCACAGCTGTTCGGAAGCTTTCTCGAACTCCATATAAAAAGTTAAATGCATCCTAGAAACATGACATATTATTAACCAGCAGCTGAAGAAACAAGAAGGAAATCAAAATTATGGTAAGAAATATATTCCTTCTACTTTCCTGTCCATTTCCATTTCGATTTCACATTATTTTCCCCATACCTCTGTAATTTCTCTGTCTTTACTAATATTACACATTGATGGAATTTTGGCCACATTCCAACTCACATACTTTGGTCTGTCAAGACTGCAAGGTGCCACTCACACACTCACATACGAATCTGGATACGTCTTGTGTCGTCACCCGAATTGACGTGCAATACTGTAAAACATGTTTGTAAGTATGAATAACTAGTTTTTCGCCAAAACAACAAAGAAATGTAGCTGCTTTCCATGACTTAAGTTGCCGTTGGACCTACCAAAGATATATTCCTTGGGTTGTGGTAAGAACTGATAATGAAGTAGGTCAATATCAGCCTATTAAGAGAGGTGTGATACAGGGATGTGTAATGTCTCCAGATCTGTTTTCCCTGTACGGTGAAAATATTGTCAGAAATATAGAAGAAGGAATCAAGATTGGGGGACGATACATCAATAACATTAGATATGCAGATGATACAGTCTTGATTGCAGACAATGAACAGGACCTGCAGCTTTTAGTAGATGCGGTTGTTGCACACAGGGAACAACTGGGGTTAGCATTGAACTGTAAGAAGACACAGATTATGGTCGTCACTAAAAAGGAAGAAATACCACAATGTAATATACAAGTAAATGGGCACATTCTTAAACAAGTGAATCGGTACAGTTATCTCGGAACAGTGATAACATCTGATGGGAGATGCCTTGAAGAGATTAGAACAAGAATTGCTATTGCGAAGGTAGCCTTTTGCAAGATGAAAAACATACTGACTAATAAAATGATATAAATTGAAACGAGAAAAATAGTGTTGAAGTGCTACATATATCCTATACTTTTGTATGGATGTGAAGCGTGGACAATGAACACACAAGCTGAAAAACATCTGATGCCTGTGACAATGTGGTTTCTGAGGAAAATGCAAAGAATACCATGGACAGACAGAAAACCAATGAACAAGTCCTACAAGAAACAAATGAAGATCGTAAACTGATGTAGACAGTCAAAATTGTTTGGGCATGTTATGAGAAGAAATTAATTGGAGAACTTGGTAACAACGGGCAAGATCGAGGGGAGGAGACCAAGGGGAAGACCGAGAAGTAAATACCTGGATGGCTTGGCCACGTGGCATGGTCGAGACAGAAACACGAAGCTGATCCACTACTCTGGTGGTCGAGTGAGATGGCAAAATATAAGTTATAACCGCCCACGTTTATCGGCATGGCACACAATGGATGGATGGGGGGTAAGTATAAGACGGCATTGAAAATTTCATTACGATGCAATAGACAGTTTTCAAAAACATTGATCGTGAATGAGGGCAGTCATTTGTAAACGGGCTATACTACTTGGAAATGCACTGGACTGATTATTGCACTTTCCCTAATATATATGTCCCTCGCCATCACGCGAACCCACTCATACTTCTGAGGCACTTTAGGTCGCCATGTCAAGGACGAAATGTCAACATGTAAGTCTAATTGATTGGTGTGTGGGTCGAAGATTAAACCACATGACCGCCAGACCGAAAGGAAAACGTGCTAACGACTGAGCCACCACTGCTCACGAAAGACTTCTGGGCTAGTTACATATGTACCGTTACCATCTTGCTCAGTTTCCACTCTAACCATCGCCTGTGTCCTTGTTTGGCACGTAATATCTAACAACACATATAACAGCCCGACCGGATTGTCTGTACTCTAACAACTCTCCCACCCACTCTCTCCCAACACACTGTTCATTTTGACAGTCGTCTGCGTCACTGGTCACGTCTGCAGGAAGAAACCGATAGCACCGCTGTGATTCCTCTCTCCAGGACTCCCTGTCCTCCGCTTCTTTCCGCCATCTATGCCCACTAAGACTATCCACGTGGCATGCGTGCGGATTTATCCCTCATCCTCCTTCTCCAAATCCTCTCCTCCCCAACCCTCACCATTTTAGCTCTGTTCAATTTCCCAAAACACACACAGTGAATGCACGAGGTTTAAGGTGCCTCCCGCTTTCGTCCCAGCTAAGGTCCACTGCCGGACGCGAACGCCGAGCGTCCTGGAAAGCGGGAGAGCCCAACGTCTACCAGCTCACACCCACCAGTAAATCCGCCGAAATGTTTTTAAAAATTCGTCTGTTTTGCCACTAAGGTTTCATGCGCCCGGAGTCGGATCTAAAGATTATGACTGCGCCCGAAAGATTGAATATCGTTAAATCCTGGAGATTTTTTGTCGTTCAGCAAAAGCTGTTTACGTTTTCACATTGGAGTCGTGTAGTGCTTGTAGGTTTTTAAAGTTTATTCTGTTGGACTTACAATTTGACTACATTCATGGCAGTGGGCGCTAATCATGTCACACAATTGTGAAACGGTGTCTTTGACGAGTTGCGTAAGTCTGATAAACATTTTTTACTTTATGTCCCTGGCAATTGTTTATACGAGTGTTATGAGCCGCTGTGGCGCAATAGCTAGCATGTCTGTATGCCAGCCCGGTAGGCATGTATTCGAATTCCTTTCGACGCGAGGACTTTTTTCCGGTGACCTTGGCTCTTATATCAACCCAGCCTAAAATGGGTACCGTACAATTCTGTGGGAGGTAAAAGCATCTAGTTGGATGCTGATCACTTCGCCCAGAGGAGACCGATTAATTTAAGAACATGAGTCTAGCACCATACACACAGTTCGCCTAATGGCGTGAGAAGGAGGCTGTCACTGTTTTTGTTTGTTTACTATACTTTATATTTCGGTCTAATAATATTTTGTAAAATGTTTATAACTAGTTTTTTTCAGTCTTCACTATCCCTCCTGGGTATATATGAATACACCAGGCTCGTTTGTTTTATGTTGACGTTCGTGAACGACTCAACTTAATGGCCTACATTTGTACGACCCAACCCAGTGTTAGATTTCACAACAGTATCATTATTATCATCATATAGCTTCCTGATCAGCTCATTCCACATGCATTTTTTTCTTGTGCTGCACTCACAATGTATAGATAAATTCGCTCATCGTGTATATGTCAGCATTAATAACTATATCAATCAATCAATCATGTGCCATGCCGGTAAGCGTGGGCGGTCATGATTCGCCATTTCACTCGATCACCAGAGTCGTGGATCAGCTCAGTGTTCCTGTCTCGTCCATGCCATGTGGCCAAGCTATCCAGGTATTTTCCTCTCGGTCTTCCTCTTGGTCTGTTCCCTTCGATCTTGCCAGCTGTCACTAAGTTCTCCAATTCATTTCTTCTCATAACATGTCCAAAAACTTTTGACTGTCTACATCTAATTTTTCTAATCAATTTATGATTTTCATTTGTCTACTGTAGTACTTGGTCATTGGTTTTTCTGTCTGTCCATGGTATTCCTCAGAAACCACATTTCTGCAGCTAGCAAATGTTTTTCAGCTTGACTAAACAATGCAAAGTGAACACATCTTCCATGGTATGTTAACTTTCTGGAAACCTTTCTGAATGTTTTTTGATTGTCACAACGGGAATAAATGATTATGCTGATTATACCTGCAATACGTGTTTGCATTGATGAGTCCGCACATATCTACTTTACAAATAGCTATGACTGCATTGACTAATCCATTCATACCTGCTTATTAAATGTGTATTGTTGCTTTGATAAACGCTTGTATGCATGTTTCATACACTTCTACATCTGACTACTTATCTCAGTATGTTACCGTCGTGGGCTTCTGGTAATGTTTCTTCATGTACTGTATTAGAATCCATATGAAAAACATTCGGGATACAGATCACCTGACGAAATGCAGTGAACTATTTTTTTCTTTTCTTTGTGCATATCCCTTACAGGACGTTGCAATCAACATCAGCATTTGTCAGCTGCTGTTGATGTACTAGGCAAGATTACGTTCAGTAGTTTGCCATTGCTTTTCAAGGGACCAGCTCACTTACCCCGTAAGTTACCGTAAGTTGCCAACGCGGCGAGAACAAGTACCGATTCTCGTGCAGGTTACGTTACTCACGAGAATATATGGGAGCAGCGAAATATGCCGGGCAATAAATCGTGCAACATTTTGTTTGTGGCTCCTGTGTTTTAATTGATCGAGGGAATAAACAGAAGATCGTACGATTCTATATAGGACTACTATAGTATTTTATGAATGCAATAATGATGGCAGGCTGTGCAGAAGATGACAACCACAACGTATTTGTATTCTTATTCTTCTGTTACGTTCTTCTGGGATGCTGTTTTAGATGTACTTGCGTTGCGCCTGTTTACAGCAGAGCCGCGATATTTGCACCTTCCGGCCCACACATCCGACTTCTTCAGGCATTAGTTGGCCGGGTTACCTTCCCACGTATATGTGGTCTAGCTGTGAAAATATGATTTACACATGAGATCATAGAGGCAGGTTTCCTAGCTAAGGAAAGAGAGAACACAGAGCAGGCGGTTGGCTGATCAGGATGCTCATGTGTATATGTAATAGGATGGAGCTAAGTATCGTTAAATTATGATGATTGTTTTTATTGACTTTAACTTTGACGTCTCGTTAAGAAATCAATGGCAAACTTTTTTTTTTTTTAAGCATATCCTTTTTACAGGACTTAGCTGTCAACACCAGCATCTTTCAGCTGTATGTTGATCTCTTGGCAAGATTACGCTCAGTAGTTTGCCATTGCTTTCTGAGCGGCCGGCTCACATACCCCGTAAGTTACCGATGCGATTCGAACCACTGCTGATTTGAACCGTCATCACGTTACCTGACGAGAGTATACGAGATTACGGAGAAAAGTCATAACCTCTAAGCCACGAAGCCGGCTAATGGCAAACTACTGAAGGTAAAATTGACTAGAATATCAGCTTGGGTATGTTTTATTTTTCGCGTTCGCTCGCTTTCAACTCAAGCGTAGTCCATACACATTACCTCTAGTAGTGCTGGACTGAATTTTCCGTTGTGTGTGTGGATTAGCTTCGCCTATTAATAGTGTCCTTCACCATGAGGCGAACCCACTCCGACTTCAGAGGTACTTCAAATTAACGTCCCCAAGTCAAGGACGACAGGTCAACATTTTAGTCAAACTGTCCTGTGTCGGGGCTGAACCCCCTTACCTCGGAATCAGCGCACCGGATGTTTAGAAACACGTGTACTTGTCCATTCGGCCATGCTGACTTGTCAACTTGGGTTTGATCGTAACGTCTTGAAAAGGGACAAGCAAGTTACATTATTATTATTATTATTATTATTATTATTATTATTATTATTATTATTATTATTATTATTATAGGCTTCTTCTTGGTGGTGGTTTTTGTGTGTGCACATTCACTGTCACATTGTAAATAGATAGACTCTGTCATTAATGGTGTTGCTTGATTATGACATTCACATTCTGTGTTACGTATGTTCTCTATGACGGACGCTAGTCTTTCCCCAGTCCCATCTAGTCCTTTACTAACCAATGCAAATTGAGCACATCTTCAGTGGTATGTTTACTTTCTAGAAACCTTTCTGAATGTTTTTAGATTGTCACAACGGGAATAAATGATAATCTGATTATATTATACAGATTACAAGTGTGCTGTTTCAAAACAATGTATTGCCTTAATGAATTTCAACATAAAAAGCTACAAAAACATAGATTGCATAATTTATTGCTTGGCATATTGCGCTGCATCTCGTCAGGTGCCTAATACAGAGTTATACATGTATTTCATATAAAAGGCATAGAGAAATCATGGTTTGGCTGAAAAACATAACACACATAATACTGTTACGGGTGAAAAAGAGAGTTAATTATTCACTCTTCGGGAAACCCCATGCAGCTGACAGGCTATACAATTCAGACCTCGGCCATCTCTACGCTAGCTGTGAATAAAGCATAGGCATACTTTATTCAACAAGCAAAAAACGATACTGAATTACGCCGGGATCTCACCAATTAGGAGTCTAAGACCTAGGTTATGCAGACAGAAAGATGTCATAATGACTTGGCGATTACCGAAGGGATAACACATGTTCCACGTTCGAACAGTATAAGCGTGCTATCATTCAGTACTTTCGTCCTTCAGTTGTAATGCTATAAAATGTCACTCGGTTGCATGCCGAGGATATTCCATAATCAGATGTATATTGTGTCGTACCTGTATTGTTGTATGTACATAACGTGGGCCGGCTTCGTAGCTTAGAGGATGTGACTTTTCTCCGTAATCTCGTATACTCTCGTCGGTAACGTGATGACGGTGAGAATCAGCAGTGGTTCGAATCGCATCGGTAACTTACGGGGTATGTGAGCCGGCCGCTCAGAAACAATGGCAAACTACTGAGCGTAATCTTGCCAAGAAATCAACATAGAGCGGAAAGATGCGGGTGTTGACAGTGATGTCCTGTAAAGGATATGTGGAAAAAAAAAACATCACGTGGACAATCAGCAATATACAATCAGCAGTCGAGATGAGGGACATCTAATGGCTTTGGGTGTTTTGACGAAAATGTAAATAATACTATGAACATATATTTTTTTTTTTTAAACATGAGCTAGTCCTTTTAAAAAGCAATATCATCATCATCATCATCATCATCATCATCATCATCATCATCATCATCATCATCATCATCATCATCATCATCATCATCATCATCATCATCATCATCATCATCATCATCCTCTTTTGCCGTCAAGCGTCGTGGGAAAGGATAACTGGCCTTCCAGCGCCCGATGGGTGGCACTGAATCGTGTTATTCCGTGTCATTGTACAACGTGTTTGATGTCGTCGATCCATTTTGTTCTCGGACATCCTCTTGCTCTCGTCGCAGATGATCTTTGATGTAGGCCAGTGCTGGTAGCTGATGGTGATGCATTCTAACAAGATGGCCAAAACATTTGATATTCTGTATTTCGATAAATGTAGCACAAGGTGTTGATCCCACTGTCTGTCTGATAACATTTCTTACTCGGTCCCGGATTGTTAAGTTGGCAGCTCTCCTCAGGCATCTGATCTCACATGTGTTGATTTTGCGAAAGTATGATTTGTACAATGACCAAGTTTGATTGTGGTAGCACAGGGTTGGTGTGAATCTGCTGTTTATTATCTGTGGACCTAGGTATTTGTCTGTTTGAATGTTTCAGTATGGGTGATAGTTGATATGTATGCGCGCTAGCTTTATGACATTTGTTTTCGATATCTCTGTCCAATCTACCATCTTCTGTTATCATACTGCCACTATATTTGAATTTAACTCGTTTCAGAGATGTGCCATTTATCTGTATACTTAGTGGACCAGGAGATCTGCTAACTTGCTTTACTTCTGTTTTGGCTATATTTATACTCATATTGTATCTGCTAATGTTGAACTCAGATTATTAATATGATTTTGCGGTCTGCCCTCGTCGCTATAAAACAGGCATTGAACGTATGCAAACAGAAGTTCATTTATTGCACGTGGATCTGTTGTTTCATTTGAAGTACAGTGTTCAAAATTTTCTGAATCTGTTCTGTCAAGGCTTGCTTCTTTGGATATTCTGCCTATGTAGATATTAAATAGCAGAGGAAAGAGCACACATCCCTGTCTCACTCCTATATTGACTTTGATCATATCTGATATACCATCTTATGTTCTTACTGCACTTTGACTCGAGTGGTACATGGCTGTGATGTTTTCTAGCAATTGTCCTTGTATCCCTCAGTCTTCAAGAATGGTCCATAATCAGTCTACTCGATCGAAAGCCTTTTCCTGATCTAAAAACACAATATTCTCCTGGTCACTATATTCGATGATTATTTCACATATTTCTTTAAGTGTGAATAGTGTATCAGTGTAACTTTTACCTTTCCTGAAATCAAAGTTTACTTTGCTTAACTGTTGTTCAGTTATGAGTCTAGCTCTTTGCTCCAATAGTTTTGCGTACATGTTCCCTATACGACTCACGGGTGATATATATCTGCATGTTTCGCACTCTCTCATATTGCCTTTCTTTTTCCATATTGGCCTTTTGCTAATCGTTTGAGAGTTTTCTTTCTTCCTACGCTATATTAAAAAGTCTTGCCAGCCATTTAACTCCAGTTTTGCCACATGCCGGCATAACTTCTGTGGTTATTCCATGCGTACTCAGTGCTTTGTGTTTAGGACTTTTCTGTATAACTGATTTAACTTCTGAAGGTATGAAGTTTGGTTCTTGTTGTCCATTGCTTCTAGGCACAAAAGTTGGTTTTCTATCCTATTATGTGTGTGGGGTTAAGTAGTTCTTTAAAGTATTCTGACCATCTTGCTAGTCTTTTATTGCGGATTAAATAATGGTACACCTCTTGCTGTTTACGATGGTGGTTGGGTTATAGCGAAGTGGTCAAGCCGTTTGACTCGTGCTCCGAAAGTTGTGAGTTCGATTCCGGGCCACACCCTTCGGTTTACGAGTTAAATGTTTCGGAGACTCCTGTGGGTCGTCGCTAAAAGCTACGGAGTTCGTGCTTTGTGCGACGCTTTCCGCGCTGCGGAAAGAGACCGAGCCATATGGGATAAACATCCGGTGCGATGAAGTCGACTCTGTCGACTTTTAAGTGACTTTTTTTTTTAATGCATATCTGTTTCTCATATTATTGACACGTTTATAATATTTTCTTGGGTAGTCTTTGCTAAGATTCGCCATCTGTTCACCGTATATTTTCCAGGATTCATCCTTAGATGTTCTAATTGTTCGTTTGGCATTTCGTTGTGCTACTCTGTAAGTAATATAGGCATGTTCTGATTTAACTGTGATTCATGTTTGAACTCTAACTTCTTTCTGAAGTTCTATCTTTAACTTCGTTGTTCCACTAAGCTATTTTAAATCTTTTGTCCTGCCCTACTTTCTTGGTTCCACATTTATTTTCCAGTGTGTCGAGCATGGCAGCCTTGAAAATTGACCATTCCATATCTACACTTGAGCAATCATCAGGAATGTTCTTATGTAGCTTTGTGATTTCTTGTTTGAATTCGCCTGTAACCGTATTTTCCTGAAGCCTCCTATAATTGATGACATCTGTTGTTAATTTTTTGTTTCTTATTTTCCTGCTTGTTGAATTCATTTTTATTATCACGGGTTTGTGATTAGTATCAATGTCTGTATTTGGGATTGCTCTTGAATCAAAAAGTAGTCTTCTGTCCGATGTAGTAATTAGAATTAAAGTATATTTAAGAAGCTTTTTCATGTTGTTCCACTATACCAAGTTTTGATGTGACTACGACGATGTTGAAAAAAAACACAACTATTTGCTATTACTAATCCTTATTCGTTAGCATATGTTAAGTATATGTTCACCATTGCTATTACATTCTGTCTCTGCGTCGCTGTATAGTCCCATGCATTTTTCCCACGGTGTTTAATAACAACAACTCCACAAAACAAACTAATACATGACTACCGTAAAACATTAGTGACTACCGACACACTTGATAGGAGAAGAGCATAGGTAAGACAGAGATACAAACCTCAATGGTTTGGTCACGTGGCATAATGGGGGGTGGGGGGGTGGGGGGGGGAGGAGAATGACGCTGACCTGATCCAAGACATGACAGCCTTGGCATCATGGCACATGATGATATTAATTACAAAGCACTGTCAGTTAGTTCGTGCCTCCCTCCGTCAGTTATTTTATATACCAGCCTGTCTGTGGTCCCCATGCCTGCCTGTGGTCCTCCTTTCTGCCTGCCTGCCTCTGCCTCCCTTACCCCCTCTCTGTGTCTCTGTCTCTGTCTCTGTCTCTGTCTCTGTCTATCTCTCTCTCTCTCTCTCTATATATATATATATATATATCCATCCATCATGTGCCATGCCGGTAAGCGTGGGCGGTCATGTTCTGCCATCTCACTCGATCACCAGAGTCGTGGATCAGCTCCGTGTTTCTATCTCGACCATGCCACAAGGCCAAGCCATCCAGGTACTTGCTTCTAGGTCTTCCCCTTGGTCTGTTCCCCTCGATCTTATCAGTTGTCACCAAATTCTCCAATCCATTTCTTCTCATAACATGCCCAAAAAATTTTGACTGTCTACGTCTAATTTCTCTAATCAATTTATGATCTTCATTTGTTTCTTGAAGGACTTGTTCATTGGTCTTTCTGGCTGTCCATGGTATTCTTTGCATTTTCCTCAGAAACCACATCTCTACAGCCATCAGATGTTTTTCAGCCTGACTGCTCATTGTTCCACGCTTCACATCCATATAAAAGTACAGGTTCAATGTAGCATCTCAACACTCTTTTTCTCGTTTCAATTGACATCTTTTTATTGGTCAATATGTTTTTCATCTTGCTAAAGGCTACTTTTGCCATGGCGATTCTTGTTCTAATCTCTTCAAGGCATCTCCCATCAGATGTTATTACTGTTCCGAGATAATTGTACCTACTCACTTGTTGAAGAATATTCCCATTTACTTGTATATTACATTGTGGTATTACGTCCTTCCTAGTGACGACCATAATCTGTGTCTTTTTACAATTTAATTCTAACCCTAGTTGTTCACTGTGTGTAACAATCGCATCTACTAAATTTTGCAGGTCCTGTTCATTGTCTGCAATCAAGACTGTATCATCTGCATATCTAATGTTATTGATGCATCGTCCCCCAATGTTGATTCCTTCCATATCTTCAATATTTCTGAAAATACTTTCACTGTACAGGGAAAACAGATCTGGAGACATTACACATCCCTGTCTCACACCCCTTTTAATAGGCTGATATTGGCTTACTTCATTATCAACTCTTATGGCAGCTTGTTGTTTCCAATATATGTTTTTTACAAGTCTAAGATCTTTTCCATCAATTTGTAGATCTTCAAGCATCCTTATCATGTTGACATGTCTCACTTTATCAAAAGCCTTTGTGTAGTCAATAAAGCAAAGGTGTAGATCTTTGTTTACTTCTATAGAACGTTCGATTATGTTTCTCAGTATATACACAACATTTACTTTACCCTTGCCTTCCACAAACCCACATTGTTCTTCTCCTATTTCAGGTTGTATTTTCCTCCTAACTCTTTGCATGATACTTCTTAGCAAAATCTTCGTGATGTGACTCATTATACTAATTGTTCGATGTTGATCACATTCCAAGGCTCCTGATTTCTTTGGGATTGCAATAAATACAGAATTACATAACTCCTGAGGTATATTTCCAGTATCATATATTGTATTAAGCAGACTGGTAACTTTATCTATTCCATATTCTTCTAAAGCATTAATCATTTCTGTTGTGACGCTGTCTGAACCGGGGGTCTTGCCAGATTTCATATGGTTAAGCGCATTCTGAACCTCCATCTTTAAAATTGCTGGTCCTTCATTATTATTTTGGACATCATATGACTGGACTATCTGAATGAGCTACTATCGATACTTGTGTAGCAACACTTCTCGTGTCCAACAGGGGATGATTCATTCTTCTCTTCTTCTCCAGTCAGTCCCCTGGTCATCTCGCAGCACATGAGTATATCATGGTTACTCGATCGTGCGTCATACACCTCACCCACTCGAACTCCAGTCAACTCGAACAAGAGTGAACACAAAGACTGTTATCAGTTTCCTACGTATAATATACACGATCACATAATCAAAGATACAATAACTTATTCGACGGTCACATCACATTACACTACATCACAGATTAAATGCGTGGCTCAATGTAGAGCCATAACGCTGTCTACTTTTCACCATGTCCACACAGGACGATGGATCAACCATGTTATTGTCATAAAGGTTTTTCACGTAATCTGACCATTCATGTAAGATCTGATCTTTTTTCTATTATGACTCTTCCATCTTTTGTCTTTAGGCAGCCTGCTGATGTACGTGTTCTTTGATTAGTAAGCTCCTGAATTCTTTTGTGCATTAGTTTCGCATTGTTACTGTTGTGTTGTTTTTCAATTTCTCTGCAATTTTTCTCAAGCCATGTTTCTTTTACCTCCTTACATAAGATTCTCACTTTTCTGTGAATTTCTTCATATTTGGCAGGATTATTTTTGTTCTGTCTTCTTGTTTCCATTAGTTGTAAAATTTCTTCAGTCATCCATGTCTTACGGCCCACTTTCTTTACTTTTGGAATAGTTTTTCTGCTGCGCAACTGATTGAATTCTTCATCGTTTCCCATTGATCATCTACATCTTGAAACAGGATCTCTAGATCAGACAATATATCAAATGTGTTCTTTACTTCTATGTTAAAATTATCTTGTATTTCTTTGTCAGTGTTCAATTTGCACAAGTCATATTTAGGGTTTCCTGCTGTATACTTGACTTTCTTTAACTTTACCCTCAATGTGCCTGTAATTAATCTGTGATCACTGTAACTGTCTGCATTTGGAACTGTTTTTACGATTGTTAACGCATTTCGAAACCTTTTGCTAATCAGGATGTAATCTATCTGCTTTTTAATCCTGCTGTCCATAATCTTCTAGGATGATGTTTAAACCAGGTGTTTCCTACAACCATTTCTTGTTCTTTTGCCCATTCTACAAGTCTGTATCCTCTTTCATTTCTCTCTCCCAAACCATGGTTGCCTACACTGCATCCATCGCCTTGCTGTCCTATTTTTGCGTTGAAATCACCCATTATGATATTTATTTCTGATTTTTTGCAGTTCTTCAAAGCAGACTCCACGTCATTATAAAATTCCTCTATGCTTTCTTCACTGCTTTCACTTGTTGGGCATATACTTGAATGACATTTATTTTAAAAGGTCTTCCGTTTAATTTTACTAATAGGACTCTGTCTGACACAGCATGATATCCTTTGACAGAATTTGTGAGAGTGCGTGCATGTGTGAGTGCGTGCCTATATATATATATATATATATATATATATATATATATATATATATATATATATATATATAATATATATATATATATATTATATGCGCGTATGCGGGATCACGAACTGCGTCTGTAAAACCTTCGACACGGTGCGGGAGAATTCATTGTAATGTACATTAAATAATGTTCTGAGGCTGGACATGTTAAAATATTCCTTACTCTTTTGTAAAAATAGTAATATACATTCTGGCAGCGATATTATGTAATAATAAATTATCATCCACATCACATCATCAGAGAAACATCTACAGTGTAAACTCTCCTTGATTCTGTTAACTACAGGTTTCAGCCGTAAAAAAAACTTCTATTGCCAGTTCAATTAAACGTATGATGGGCTGTTAACGGCCACATGAGACAAATTAATTAGCTGGTGTGTCTGTATGTGTACATGCGTGCCTGTGCGCGGGTGTGCAATTGTGTGTGCGTGCGTGCGTGTTTGTATGAGTGAGTGCCTGTGTGAGTGCGTGCCTGTGTGTGTGCCTGTGTGAGTGCGTACCTGTGGGTGTGTGTGCCTGTGGCTGTGTGTGCCTGTGGCTGTGTGTGCCTGTGCGCGGGTGAGCAAGTGTGTGTGTGTGCCTGTGGCTGTGTGTGCCAGTGCGCGGGTCTGCCAGTGTGCGTGTGTGCCTGTCTGTGTGAGTGCCTGCCTGTGTGAGTGGGTGCCTGTGTGAGTGCGTGCCTGTGTGAGTACCTGCCTGTGAGAGTGCGTGCATGTGTGAGTGCGTGCCTGTGTGAGTGTGTGCCTGTGAGAGTGTGTGCCTGTGTAAGTGCCTGCCTGTGTGAGTGCGTGCACGTGTGAGTGCGTGTCCGTGTGAGTGCAAGCTTGCCTGTGTGAGTGCGAGCTTGCCTGTGTGTGTGTGTGTGCCTGTCTGTGTGTGTGTGCGTGCCTGTGTGAGGGCGTGCCTATGTGAGTGCGCTACCTGTGTGTGTGCCTGTGTGAGTGTGTGCCTGTGTGAGTACGTGCCTGTGTGTGTGCCTGTGGGTGTACGTGTGTTCCTGTGTGAGTGCGTGCCTGTATGAGTGCGTGCCTATGGGTGTACTGTGTGTCTGTGTGAGTGCGTGCCTGTGGGTGTACGTATGTGTCTGTGTGAGTGTGTGCCTGTGTGAGTGCGTATGTGCCTGTGTCAGTGTGTGTCAGTGTGAGTGCGTGCCTGTGTGAGTGCGTGCCTGTAGTGTACGTGTGTGCCTGTTAAGTACGTGCGTGTGTGAGTGTGTGCCTGTGTGTGTTCCTGTGGGTGTTCGTGTGTGCCTGTGTGAGTGCGTGCCTGTGTGAGTGCGTGCCTGTGTATGTGCGTGCCTGCCTGTGTGTGTGCCTGCCTGTGAGTGCGTGCCTGCCTGTGTGAGTGCGTGCATTTGTGTGTGCGTGCCTGCCTGTGTGTGTGCGTGCGTGCCTGTGTGTGTGCGTTAATGCCTGTGTGTATGCGTGAGTGCCTGTGTGTATGCTTGCGTACCTGTGTGTATGCGTGCGTGGCTGTGTGTATGCGTTCGTGCCTGTGTGTATGCGTGAGTGCCTGTGAGTGTGCGTGCGTGCATGTGTGTATGCGTGCGTGCCTGTGCGCGTTCGTGCGTGCCTGTGGGTGTGCGTACGTGCGTGCCTGTCCAGCGTGCGTGACAGTGTGTGTGTATGTGTGTGTGTGCGTGCCTGCCTGCCTGTGGCCGTACTTGCCTGTATGCGTGCAGTGTGTGCGTACATATGTGTATACCTATGTGCGTGTATGTATGCTATGTACGTGTTTGTGTGTGTGCGTGTGTGTGTGTGTACGTTCGTTAGTACGTATGTAGGCAGTTAGGCACGCACGCACGAAATGTATGCAGGCAGGCATGTGCGTACGCAGGTGTGGCTGGCAGTCTGCATGTATAACTGTCTGTCTGTCTCTATGTGCATCTCTCTGTGTGTCTCTCTGTGCATGTGTATGTGTGTGCATGTATGCTTGCAGGCAAGTAAGTACTATCTATCTATCTATCTATCTATCTATCTATCTATCTATCTATCTATCTATCTATCTATCTATCTATCTATCTATCTATCTATCTATCTATCTATCTAACTATCTGTCTGTCTGTCTGTCTGTCTGTCTGTCTGTCTGCCTGCCTGCCTGCCTGCCTGCCTGTTTGCCTGCCTGCCTGCCTGCCTGCCTATCTGCCCTATCTATCTATCTATCTATCTATCTATCTATCTATCTATCTATCTATCTATCTATCTACGGGCCTGCGTGCCCAATTTGTTACCCTTTTAAAGTAAAGTTCGTTCGTTCATTCGTTCTGTCTGTCTGTCTGTCTGTCTGTCTGTCTGTCTGTCTGTCTGTCTGTCTGTCTGTCTGTCTGTCTGTCTGTCTGTCTGTCTGTCTGTCTGTCTGTCTGTCTGTCTGTCTGTTGCTATTTACTCATATGCCAAATGTAATTTAAATACTAATTACCAGGATGCCAGCGATCACTCCAGGCTAGTGATTTGGAGCATATTGCATACTTTAATCATGGGGAATTGATGTGCTTCTTTGACAGCCTCGTTGAGTGCAGTTTTAGAGCTCAGCAGTTGTCATCATAGCGGAGACGCGGAGACAATGGGCGACCCTCTCTTCGGTAGGCAGACATATTACTTCTCAAGATGATTGTTGTAGAACAATATTTGCCTTAGAAGGGAACGCGATCCACCCAGTTGCAAAAAGTATATATGCAGCATAAATGAGGTTATATATACTGGCACCTTTCCTTCTTGACAGACGATAGTTTGTAAAATGGAGTTACACCTCTTCATAGTACATAACCTGAGCTGAATTAAGGGGCCGTGTGTTGTGTATGCAGCATAGTCCCTCTCTCGGCCTGCCTAGTTTACTCCAGAGGAAAGGTAACACCAATACATCTGGACTAAGACAAGCTGCAGAAGCTACAGGATCAGCAAGGCGATGCTCTAACTTTTCGGCTTTCGGAGCTTCCATCCTAGACCATTTTCCGACGAAGGCTTAGGGCCTTATCTGCCCTGCCATAACAAGTAGTTATTAGGATTCATTTCCTCGCAATAGGGTAAGGCTTGCACCCTACCAGTTGTGCTCCTCCGCCCAAAACTGTTGGCTCAATGTGGGGTGTCGGGTTTGGTACGCGCCGCCCAACATTCGGCACTAACAGAATGTAAGTAGTCTACTGTCATAGGTAGCTCAGACATGTCTGTTTAAGACCTGATGTGAGGAGAGGGCACGAACGCTGTACTGTACTCCTGGGAGAGAAAGAAGAGGAGAAAGAAAGTGTAGGTAATCACGAAGTGAAGAACTATAAAGAAGCGGTATTAAAGGTGAGAAGGGAGAGAGGATAGACGATAACAGGTTAAAAGTGATCAGAGGTAGAGACCTAGCACCGTTTGACCAAACTATAAAAATGGATTCTCCCATCGTTGTTTTATCCCGGCTTTCATCTCTCTCTCTCTCTCTCTCTCTCTCTCTCTCTCTCTCTCTCTCTCTCTCTCTCTCTCTCTCTCTCTCTCTCTTCTCTCTCTCTCTCTCTTCTCTCTCTCTCTCTCTCTCTGTGCTATGTAGAAGGTTAACCCGGTCAACAAATGCCCGCAGAAGTCGGATGTGTTGGCCTAACGGCGCAAGAACGCAGCTCTGCTGTAAGCAGGCACAACGCAATCGCTTCCGAAAACAAAAACTCTCCTGATGAACACAGAAAAAGAAGAAGAAAAAGAAGGGCGAGGAGGAGGAGGAGGAGAAGGAGGAAGAGGAGGAGGAAGAAGAAAAAAAAAGAAAAGAAGAAGAAGAAGAAGAAGAAGAAGAAGAAGAAGAAGAAGAAGAATTATTATTATTATTTTGTTATATACTTGTGAAAGATGGGCAATAAACAGTCAAGCTGAGAAAATCTAATGACAGTAAGGGTGTCCTTTCTGATAAAATACAAAGCATGCCATTGAAGGACAGCAAAACTAATCAAAGAATCCTTCAATAATCAGATAAAAACTGTTAAATTGTTTAGAGAAATGTGAACGACACTGTCATGATTTATAGGAACGTTTCGGAGAGATAAAAATATTCATAGATAATACCTGGAATGCTTGGCCACATGAAGAATCGTGGGACAAGAGCACAACAGACTTTATAGTCGCATGTGATTAAGTGAGATGGCAGAACATGACCGCCCACGCTTATCGGCATGGCACATGTTGGATGGATGGATTAAGAACCATGACAGCTGACGCTTATCGGTATGGTAGATGATGACGTTGATAAATAGTTTTCGATAAGCATGTAAATGCAGTTTCAGTAATTTTTCAAGTAATTTTTTTTTAAAGTTGCATATTCGTTACAGAACGTTGCGGTCAACACCAGCATTTTACTGCCGTTGTTGATGTCTCGGCAAGTTTTACGTTCAGTAGTTTGCCATTGCTTTCTGAACGACCGGCTTCCATGCCAACACGTTAGAACCAGCGCGACACGGACTGCTGCAAAATCGGTGACGCCGTGTTTCGAATGCGGACACTTGGCATTACGAATCGCGTCCGCAACGCTATCGCCGCGGCTCAAGTAATTAATCAATCCAAGTAATTAACAGAACTGTATTACTCCTTTGTGACCCTAAATAATATTCTTGGAAGTTTAATAGACATTGTGTATAGCAGGAATACAAGATTGCCCAGAAGATATAAAATTGTGAGGATCAAGTTAAAAGAGGAAGGGGATGAAAAAAAGAGAAGGGGAGGGGAGGAGAAATGCGCACTTTAATTGCCACATACGTTTCGATCATCCAGTTTTTCTTGTGGTTAAACTGAGGCTCACCTCAAATTCTTTGAACCGAATGATTCTGGGTTTAACGTGTTTTACAGTTAATTAGTGCTCAATAGAGCCAGCTGTGTGTAACATTTTATAGCATGGCCAAGCGGTTTTAGTATAAAATTATTTCCGTTTTCGAAATCATCAGCCTATGTAACTGTAACTATTTCAGCCCTGGACGGTTGTCCGCAAACAATTTCAATGTTTCATTGAATAATCACGTGAAACCAAGATACAGTACACTGCCTGTGTTTTATAAGTATGCAGTGAACGGCAGTTTGATGCTGGTGTAGCCAGATTTCTTTACATTGCGCTGACCAAACGTGGACAGTTAGAAGACACATAACGCTTCACATATCGCGTCTTGCTTAGGAATGAACCAATCAAAGGACATGTTTATTGTATCTATTCAGTATTCCTATTTTGCCCTTTATTGCCCCTGTGCTGTGTGTCCACCTTGTAGTAATAGGTGACCTATGTTTTTCAATAACCCCACTAGCTTTGTCGATGGTAGCGCAGCTACTGGTAGGTACCATGTCGGACAGGTCAAGGCATAGGGACCAGACGAAGTGATATCCATACCTGCTTGTTTGTAGACTGAGGACAGTCCAAGCTTTGGGAAAGCAAACCCGAAAACATTCTGATCGAAGTTGGAAACACTGAACCACAGGCTTGATGAAACAGTGCGTCACAATTCGCCACATGATGATGATGCCCTACTGGAGCTTAGGCCATCAATCACCTCACGACAAGTCGTCCATTCTTTCGTTATGTCACTTAGCTCTGACCGTGTCCTACCTATATTTTTCACGCATATCTAATTCTGTTCTCTGTGCAAGTTTAGGCCTCTCAGTATTTTATTGACCCCGTGTCTAGATACAAGTTAATGTCTAATTATACTCTCCTCAGGTTTTTCCAGCGTCGCGACTTTTCCTCACCTCTTGATTCACTGGTTGTTAATTCTCTCCACGAGCCCTACCCAGGTGACTCTGTTATACCTTTTAGCCACACTATTATGCGCAGACATCAATTAAATAATGTTTGTAATTTATTTGTAATTTCTTTGGTCGTTCCCATGATCTCGCGGCATACAGCGGTAACAGAGCCAATATATTTACTTTCTATTGTGGTTTCTGAGGAAATTGCAAAGAATACCACGGACAGCCAGAAAGACCAATGAACAGGTCCTTCAAGAAACAAACGAAGATCGTAAACTGATTAGAGATATTAGACGCGGACAGTCAAAAATTTTTAGGCATGTTATTGAGAAGAAATGAATTGGAGAACTTGGTGACAACTGGTAAGATCGAAGGGAACAGACCAATAGGAAGACCTAGAAGCAAATACCTGGATGGCTTGGCCTCGTGGCATGGTCGAGACAGAAACACAGAGCTGATCCACGACTCTGATGATCGAGTGAGATGGCAAAACATGACCGCCCATGCTTACCGGCATGGCACATGATGGATGGATTGTTCTCTCTAAACAGAACTCATTTCGAGTATGTGTATTTAAACATATTTCTAGTCATGCCTGTTAATACTAATTTGAAGCTCAGTGCTTTTTACCAACCTATTACAGAAAATTCTACCACACACAAGCACACCGATTATCGGAACGGGCTTCTAAATATAGAGGACTGGAATACGATCCTTGTTTCTTAATCTAAACTTGTATAGTCTCAGCGACTGCAGTCACACTAAGTGGAATTTGGTAAATTTTGAGACAAATTTGAACCACTTCAGGTTGTACGCAGTGTACTAAAGAGTTACGTGAATGTGATTGGAGAGCAGCTTTTTGTGCTTGAAAATATTTGCGAACTATTGTTTTTTGTTTTTCTCTCGCTCGCTTTGAACTCAAGCGTAGTCCATACACACAACTTCTATTTTACTTTTCTTGGTTATAATTTTTAAGATCTCTATTTTATAACAGTGTAATAGGTCAGTGTAGTTCTGAAAATAGCCAGGTAATAAGTCTTTTTAAAGTCATGTCTATGTCTCTTTACAGGTCCGTGCAGTCAACCCCAGAACTTTTGATTTATTAGTCAATTTTCACCTCGAGTAATTTGAAACTGCTTTCAAAACGGCCGACGCCCATATCAACGAAAGTAACGCAAAGCTCTGCTTACAAATCGTCCGCAGCTGATTTTAAAACCTCGACTTTTTATATCACGGAATTGTGAAACGTATTCACTACCCCCCCCCCCCCCACCCCCGAAAGATGGCCTAATGAATAAGACAGCTTGTTCTTACACAACCGGTGTTCTGATGCTAAGGTAGTAGGTTCAATCCCTATACCGGTCAGTTGGACTAAAATGTTAACTTGTGGACATAAATTACAATCACCTCTGAAGTCGGAGTGGGTTCGCCTGATGACGAGGAATACTGGTAATAGGGAAAGCTTATACACACGCAACCATCACACCAGTGCACTAGAAGTAGTAGAACGTATGTTGATTGAACTTGAGTTCACTGTTAGTGAAAACTTTAAAAAAAAAAAAATACCTTTAACCACGGCGTCAGCGACTGTCCCTTAAGCTAACCAAACAGGTCAGTGCAGATACACAGGCAGTGGTTGGATTAATTCCACCAGCTGTACCAGGATCCTTTCCTTCGGCTTGCATGACTCTGGCATCAATCCAGCTTCATAAAATGGTCACCCGATTATTTTTTTAAATGTCTGGAAATTGTGTTGTACTTAAAAGCTGACTTGACACCTGAGTTGAGTTAAGTCAAGAACCAACATTACTGCACCCGGGGCATTCCCATAAGCCCCAGTCCTCATCTTCAACAGCCAGCGAAGAGCTCTAATACTAATGGTGCCGATGCAATATGGTTATATGTCCGTCTTGATTTACCTCTGAGTGACAACTGTCTACCACACCCTCTGACCATCAGTTGCTGCTGCACTCTCTATAAACCATGATAATCTTTCTGTTCTTCTGCATTAATCACATTCTCCCAAAGGGCCTTCACGACATCTAAATAAGCTTCATATTGCCCCTTAATAATGAGTCACTCAGCCATTATGTCTACCTGGAAACTCCACCTCATTATACTAGTACCTATAATATGTGAAGGCGTAACACTTCCTCCTCCAACCGCAGTAACTGCTATCAGACTGTCTTTACTTTAAAATTAACAAAATAAAATGTATAGCGAAATTAAAAGTTACAAAATAACCTTTCATGCTCAAGCCTACCTAACCTCGTGGTAGTTCTGTTTCTTCAAAGAACCGACATCACTGCACTCAGGACATTTCCATACGCTCCCCTTCCACTAGTTCAACAGCCAGCGAAGAGTCATACTACTAATCGTTCCCAGCACTATCTGATTGAAAGTTCTCCTTGTCGTCCCTCTAAATTTTAAGATTATTCCAGAACCCCTGCCGATCCCCCGGAATAGCATTCTGTCCACACACGGGTTCTAAATCTGTTCCCCTGCCCTCTCCACCTATTCTCACAGGCGATCGACCATCTCTGCCTTGTCCATAGGCAATCTACCACCAAGAGGTGCATTCCCTGCCAGCCTATCAGCCATGTTCATTACCCCGCACTCCCACATGGTCAGGGCAAAGAATCTATACAAGTCTGACAATCTGTGACCTCTGAAGATGTGTCCCGTAACTGTTTCTTCCGAGTAATCCTGTGGGAGGTTAGGAACTTAATAGGACAACAGACGAGATAAAACCCTGCAGGCTACATCATGTCTACGTGTGACTGCAGACAAGAATTACCTTCTGCATGGTGCCCTGGACACAGTTAAGGACCACAGGCTGATGGCAGAAAACATATGGATGGCTCAGGTAGAGAAGAAAGGATACAGAGAAGAAGAAGACATAGCAGAAGAAGAAGAAAAAGAAGAAGAAGGAAGAAGGATGAAGGAGGAAGGAGGAAGACGACGACCACGACGAAGACGAAGACGAAGACGGAGGGAGGGGGGGGGGGGAGAACAAGAAGAGGACTTTAGAGGAGCTCAATATTCCTCAGACCACACTATGCTCATGACTCTTTCGATCGCATGCAGTTCTAATACCAGAAGAGAAAGAAGTACTTAAGCTGATTGATTGAGTGATTGATTGATTGAGTGGATTGCAGGACACTTTTCACAGCACTGCGAAACTGTTCATGGCAGTTCCGATCTCGTTCTTTACGAAACAGAAAGAAGAAATTAGTTAAGTGCATGAATTTTCTAGCACCGGAGATCCCATTAAGCTTATATAAGAATCCGTGCGTACTAAACAAGTACATTTTATTTTGATGATGGGTTTTAGAATATTGAAAGTGTATCAGCAATGAGATCGTTAGGCTTACTTAATTACGATTCCAACAGCAGAGAGATTTTTTAGTGGTCTCATTATGCATCGTGTGAAGCGGTGTTTATAGACTTTAGAAAAGCATTCGTTATGATATGATAGATCATACTATTCTAATTCAAAAACTAGAAATAATGAAAGTAAGCTTTAATGTAGTGACATTAATAAAATCATTTTTATTAGACAGAAATCAAGTAATATCACACAATAAATCTTAATCTCAAGCCATTACCATTAATATTGGAGTACCTCAGGGGTCTATACTTGACCCTCTGTTATTTGCCATTTATATAAATGATCTTCCCTTTCACCTTTCGTCGTCCTGCGATCTATTTGCAGACGACTGCACAGCATATACAAACGCTATTGATTGTAATATGCTAGAATCGTCCCTGCAACAGGATATAAATAGTGTAGTTAACTGGAGTCATGAAAACCGCATGCAAATTAACATTTCTAAAACAAAATCTATGTTAATAGCAACCAGACAAAGAATTCACAGTCTAAACTCGCAGAGAGGTCTTCAGCTGCACATTGGTAGCATGCCTGTAGAAAGTGTAACCGAGCACGAGGCACTGGGTCTCATCGTTGATCAAAATCTAACCTTTAACTCCCATGTTCATGCACTCGTTAAACAAATAGCCAAAAAAGTATATCAACTTGCCAAAATTAAAAATTTCCTTGACGAAAACACAAGAAAGATATTCTATATTTCCCATATAAAACACATATTGATTATTGCTACACAATCTGGGATGAATGCTCCAAATCAATAACAAAACGCCTTTATTCACTCCAGAAAAGAGCAGTGCGTTTAATTAATGGTGAAACGTTTACCGATAATTACAGCCTACATAAACGTCTTCAGTTACTGCCACTCCACAAATGCCTACTATTTAATAAGGCTAAACTAATTCACAAAATCCTATTTCAAAATATCCCAAGCTACCTTTGGCCATTGTTTAAATATAACGCAAGACATAGCGAACGACTAAATATACTCCATGTCCCTAAACCTATGATAGACTTATATAAAACAAGCTTAGCATACTCTGCCGCTCAGTTGTGGAACAATCTTCCACAAGAAATCAAAGACACCACCAATCATTATACATACATTCGCAACCTGCTTTAACACTATCTCAGTACAGACTACATTCCCCCATAAGCAAACAAAAATCAACAAAAAAGACAATAATAATGGTAAATTATGTCAGACGACAACTAGCCAAAACACATGCACAAAAATATGGCACGTTACACCTTCCTTAGGTATTTATAATGCTCACGTTAAACATTGCCTCACTGAGTCATTATTATTGATTAATTTTCATGCATTTTAATGCTTATTGCTCTTTGTTGTCAAAAATTTGCTTCATAAGTGATGTTGAATGAAAGAATGTATGAGAGGAAATAAAGAAGAAGGGCAGAATGTCAGACGGGCCTGTGTGCCCAATTCTTAACCGTTTGAAAATAAAGATTGTTCGTTCGTTCGTTCGTTCTTTCGTTCGTTCGTTCGTTCGTTCGTTCGTTCATTCGTTCGTTCGTCTTGTTAGCTGTTTCATTGTCAAACAAACAATCGGTTTGGACCAATCATGATACACAATCAACTGAACAAGTATTATAATGCAAATTTCCATTCACTGAGCATTGCAAATGTAGAAGAAAGCCCAAAATGAAAAAAAAATTACACGATGACACTAGTATAGCGATATATCATTCTTCTGTTCAAATGGGAAGACACATTTGCAATATATTATTCATCAGCACTGTATTGGTTAAAGGACGTTTTTTGAGCGAACAGTTGAGAGCATTTTGGCGGAAGCACGACGGCGTTAAATGTGGGTGGGTAAGCCATTACTGTCACTTGAATTCGCCCTTAACAATACTCAAAAAATGAACGTTTAACATTGTAACTTTGCGGTTCTTATTATAATGAACTACCTTCATTACACGCCAAATACCACCGTAAGAGCCCCAGTCTCCTCTTGCATAAGTATGGGCTTCTAAAGAAAACGGTGGATTTCGCAGAATCGCAGTGTGCGGAAACCACAATTCGCACCAAAATTCAGCAGCATAAAATATTCTCCATCTCTGTGACATATCCTTCGTTGTATGCCGCTATGTAATGCATATATCCTAAAAGACAGATGTCAATGATCTGCCAACGGCACATCTCAAGGTATTCATATTTTGTCCTCCAAAAAAGCAGAATCTAACAGCAGCTGCCAGATTAGGGGAAGTAACAATAACAAGAAAAACATATTCTCATTGCTTTTATACGGGTCCTCTTATGCTTTTCCTTTTCTCCTACTGTGTTTGTCATATTTTATTTCTTCAATGTCCCTTTCACTCCATATAGCCATCTATTCTTGTATCGTTCTCTCGCTTTGCTTTCCAGTGTTCTTTTGTAGAGCGCTCTTGCCGCTGATTGAAATTTCATATATTGGTTTTAAAAGATGCGTCAGCAGATTTCTGGAGCTTGTTCTGACTAAACGTGAAATAGACTTGGAGTTGCGTAAACCTGAAGAATTGTCACATGGTTCGTTGCTTGAGACAGAAGGAGCTCACTCCCTTCAAATATTCGATGTTCCTGCGCACAGTAATTTTCATTACTATATGGTGCGAAACGTGGACAATGTGAGGACAGAATTGATGTTTAAAATGTAGTTTCATAGACGAATAGCAGAAGGACAAAACACACGAGTACAATGAAGTATAACATACATGGGAAAGAAGAGGAGGAGGAGGAAAAAGAAGTAGAAAAAGGAGAAGAAGAAGAAGATGAAAAAGAAGAACAGTGCAGCAACAGCAACCACAAGACCACAACCAGAAAACATACACAAGAAGGCAGATAAAACACACCCAAAACAATAAATCAGCTATGAAACGGCTAGGAGACGAACCACAGCAGCATTCATTATGCCCAGGTACAATCTTGAATTCGATTATCTGTATGTGCGATTTTTCTGGGCACAGCACTCTTCATTACTTTGTGTGTGTGTGTGTGTTTGTGTGTGTGTGTGTGTGTGCGCATGCGTGCATGCGTGCGTGCGTGCGTGCGTGTGCACGTGTGTGCGTGTTTGTGAGTGTGTGTGTGTGTGTGGCGGTGGCTGCTGCTGCTGCTGCTGGCTCGCTTTGAACTCAAGTGTAGTCCTTACACGTCCGAATATCACTCAGTGCATTGAATTGATTTTTGCTTTCCCTTTTATCAGTGTCCCGCACAATCAGGCGAACGCACTCCGACTTCTGAGGTACTTGTAATTTAGAACCCTAAGTCAAGGACGAGAAGTCAACATTTTAGTCCAGCTGATAGGTGTAGGGACTGAACCCGCTACATCGGCATCAGCAAACCAGAAGTTTAAGAGCAAGCGCTCTGATCTATCTGGCAGTGTTGACTTACTATATGGTGCAATACGCGAGCAGTGTTTGGGCAGAATTGATCTTTCGCAATGTGGTTACGTGGTCAAATAGTAGGAGTCATGTAACAGTAGAATTAAATGCATAAGGTGTATTTTTACTGACTGTGCAGTGTTTAAAAATCTTGCCGGTCCAAGTTTTGTATTCACTCTCTGCAAAGATCATGCAACATAACAGGTAAATACAAAACATGCACCGGCAATATTTTCAAACACTGCACAGTCAGTAAAAATACACCATTTACAAAAAGTACTACATACATTTAGACTCAAGAAAACATTACTGAAACAGATAAAAACAAGAAAATAACATGTAAACAGACAGCTCGTTGTTAAAGGATGTAAACGGTAAATAAATAAAAGCAAGAATACTATTTTACACGCCTTGTTGTGTATCGGACATATGGTGCTAACCCCATATTTGTATAGATCAACCAACACTCAAGATGTGCTGTCAATATCACGCAGGCCGCCTTTGTTTCCAAGGTCGGTACCTCGTATCTTCTTAAGACTGGGTCGGCCTGGGAGCCCAAGTCGGCTCTGAAAATATATCTCGATGCACATTCAACCCCATGACCATCGGGGCGCTGGCAATAGTTCTACCACAATTCTAGAACACTAGGCGATGAAGACTCCATAAAGCTAAAACAAAACCTAATTATGATGATGCAGAACCCAGACTGCTTATTATCAAAATCGCCCTGGTGTCTTTTCATCAGTCACAAAGCTCGAACATTCTCCAAATAGCAGACATTATAAAATCAATATAGCTGACGCATCAAAAGTTTACATCATTTTAATCAACATCTTATAGAAAGTTACTGCAGTGTACTTATTTAATTGACAAAATAATAGTAGCCGGCCTTTCTTTTCTTTTCTTTTCTAAATCTGGATTAAGGCTTTCAGTTGAAAAAACATTAATAATTTCTTTAGCCAGTTTGAAGAGGACAAGAACTAAAAGGAAATGAACATGAGGCACTGTGGCTGCTCCTTATACTGAGAAAAATGAGTAATAGAACTGGGCGAAATACAGGTCACCAAGAAGGCAGACATGTCATCGCTCGGCATAATCTCAATTAACGTCAGATTCTAGAACGTTGAAAAGACGCAATATTTTACTAAGAAAAACGCAATCAAATTGTAACTGGACGTCTGACAAGAACATGTTCTGACGTTAACAAGGATACAGGACGAAAGGGGAAAGGCAGATCTCTAACGAATGTTATTGTTTCCAATAAAACTGTGTTCTGCCTTCAAACTCGATTAATGAAGGCCAGATTGTAACTGAGGTTAATGAAGGCCAGATTGTAACTGAGTTTAATGAATGCTGCTGCAGTTCATCGTCCAGCTCTTTCTTATCGGGTTTATTCTGTCGGATGTCTAGCATCTTCCTCCTTGTTGAATCGTTTGTTGTTCTTGTTGTTGTTGTTGGTGGTGTTTTTAATCGTCCACCTTTTCCTCTGCTGCTGTTACTACAACGACAGCTACAACTACTGCTGCTACAACTACATCTGTGACGACTATCACTGCTACAACTACATTTATGACGACTAATACTGCAACTACTACTACGGCTTTTACAACAATTTCTACGAGGAGAAGTCAATAAGTAAGTCACAAATGGCGGAAGAAAAATAACTAAATATGATAACACCTTGAAACCAGTTTATTTTTATACATATACTAGCTGACCCGGCCCGGCTTCGCCCAGGCCCTGGCGGGGATCTATCTATCTATCTATCTATCTATCTATCTATCTATCTATCTATCTATCTATCTATCTGTCTGTCTGTCTGTCTGTCTGTCTGTCTGTCTGTCTGTCTGTCTGTCTGTCTGTCTGTCTGTCTGTCTGTCTACCTGTCTGTCTGTCTGTCTGTCTGTCTGTCTGTCTGTCTGTCTGTCTGTCTCTCTGTCTGTCTGTCTGTCTGTCTGTCTGTCTGTCTGTCTATCTGTCTGTCTGTCTGTCTGTCTGTCTGTCTGTCTGTCTGTCTGTAACTTTTGATTTGATTTGATTTGATTTAGCCAGGGGACTTAACCTAAGATATAGCAATGCTACTAAAAGTTATATCCGTTTATAGAATATTTCTTATGTTAAGTCATGTAATTACAAAATGAAATTTTAGTAAGTAAATAGATGATTGCCCCATAAGAAACAATTACAATTGGTTGCACCGGAATGAAAGGAAGACGTGTAGAAAATTTCATCTCAATCGGATGTACCGTTATCGAACGCAGCAAATACATCCCCAACCACAAACATGCAGTCTCTTTTATAGATATAGATTGTCCCTTTATTTCTCAACATAATTTCCATCAACATTGATTCACTTATCCCATCCGTTTATCAGTCCTGCCAATCAGGCTGCAAAGAACTGCGTGCTCTGTTTTCTAAACTACGTTTTCATTTCACATTCAACTTCGGCATCATTCGCGAAATGTCTCCTGCCAAGGTGGGTTTTCAGTGGACCAAACAGGTGGAAATCGCTAGGGGCTAAGTCGGGCCTGTAAGGTGCATGTTCCAAAACATGCCACCTTAGTTGATTAATTTTCTCCTGAGTTAACCGAGCCGAATGTGGTATGGCGTTGTCATGAAGAAGCAACACTCCTCTAGTCAGCAGTCCTGGACGTTTTCTTCGAATTGCATCATGAAGCATCGATAGAACTTCACAGTACAATTCAGAATTCACATTGCCACCTTTCTTCTTGAAATTGGTTGAAAACACTCCGTGACAATTCCAGAGCACTGTCAGCATAACCTTCCTAGCTGATGGTGTAACCTTTAATTTTTGGACACAAGGCGAAGAAGGATGTTTCCATTGCATTGAAGCACTCTTTGATTCGGGCTAGTAGTGATGCACCCATGATTCGTCCCAAGTAACAATCCTGTTCAGCATGTCTTCGTCTTCATCTTCGTATCGACAGAGATGATGCAAGGACAGGCCAAATCGGTTCATTTTGTGTTCCTCCTTCAATTGCCTGGGTACCCACCTTGAGCACACTGTCTTAAATTTTAATCGAACATGCATTATGCCTTTTGCTTAAGCACGTGAGCACCCTATTGCAGATGATTGATTGATTGATTGATAGATTGATTGATTGATTTAGGAATCGACATCACAGCATTCGGGGCATTCCCATAAGTGCTCCGTCCCCATCCTTAGCAGCCAGCGAAGAGTTCCAACACTAATAGTACCAGTAGCAATCTGATTATAAGTCCGTCTCGCCTTTCCTCTGAGCGTTGAGCGTCGGCCAGATCCCTTCATCACTCCTCGTTTTCTCATTCTTGCCAGACCATGGTAATCCATTTGCTCCTCCGAGGTGTGCACGTGCTCCCACAAGGCCGCAACCACGTCTGCCTTGTCATGTATCAATACTCCACCAAGTTCTGCAGAGCCAGCCAATCTGTCCGCCTGTTCATTTCCCAGCACACCGGCATGCCCCGGAGAAAAGATCCAGGCGATGCTTGTCACCCGTGACCTCCGAAGCGAAGCAAGCCACTCCGCACGAAGTCTGCCCGTCCTCACCCTCGTCAGCATGCTTTCTGAGTCAGTTACAATCACGATGTGTGTGTGTGTGTGTCGTATTCTCCATCCCGCGGAAAGCCGCAGTGACTGCCTCCATCTCCATTCTTAAGCTGGATGTTGTGGTATCATATGCCAGGCTCTCCTGCCCCAAACATCGACCATTAGCTTTGGCTATGAACCCCCAGCCACTTTTCTCACCTCTTGACACCGAACCATCTGTGTAGATAATCACATCACTCGTGAGTGAGCATTGTCCTGAATTAGTTGCTGGATTTCCACTTCCGTGGCCCCTGCTGGCCACTCCCTGCACTCCCGGCTTAATGTGATTATAACTCTGCACAAGTCTGCCTGCTCCGCTGGCACTCTGACCCACTCCTCTCCACGCCTAATGTTCTCCAAGGGGCACACCTGTCTGATCGTGTCCTCCGCCTGAGCCATCCATGATGATGCAGATGATACAGAGTCTATCGTTACTCGCCTTTCACCTCTAATCATCTCCTCCACCCGCTGCACGGATGCTTCTTTTGCAATCTCAACAGGACGACCAGATAGGATTTCATCAACAATTTTAGAGCGTCCTTGATCAAATATTTTCTAATCAGCTATGCAAAGCTTTACGGGACAAACATTTGTTGGCATAAACAGGAAGCACTTCCTTATGAATGTCCTTTGCAGGCAATCCTTTTGCCCACAAACAAAGCACAACAGCACGTTGCTCATATAGATCATATATGTCTAAGATAACAGTGTCAGATTGGGCACGAATGTTTCGGAAATGACGTCAGTTCACGACAGATCTTCGACGGCCGGGTCAAGCGCATATTGTTGCAACAGAAACAACCATCGGCAAAATTGATGCAGCAGTACAGAAGAACCGTTGTCGAAACATACGTCGTTCGCCAGCGAAAGAATATGATGTGTCGATTGGGACAATCAAAAAGGTCGTTCATCAGAAACTGAATATCAGAAGGTGTGTTCAGAGTGGATACCACGGATGTTGACCGACAACCAAAAAGAGGAATGCATGGGATGGTGTTTGAACCACTTGCTGCGTTACAGAGTGGAGGGTGATGCATTTTTCTTCCGCATAGTGGCAGGCGATGAATCATGGTGTCACCACTTTCAGCCGAGCAGCAAGAGAGAGAGAGAGAGAGAGAGAGAGAGAGAGAGAGAGAGAGAGAGAGAGAGAGAGAGAGAGAGAGAGAGAGAGAGAGAGAGAGCATACGATGGAAGCATGCTGGATCACCAAAAGCCAAAAAATTCAAGTTACAGGTTTCCGCCGGTAAGGTTATGCTGAGCACATTTTTTTTTTACCATGAAGGTCGACTTTAAAGAACCTGGTGTCAACATCAAATCTACCCACTAATTGCAAACACTAGACAAGCTGCAAAAAGCCATACAGAATAAACGACCCGGCATGCTTTCTCGCGATGTGATTTTGTTGCACGATAATGCTCGCCAGCATGTCGCAAAGATTGTGCAGGAAGCATTAGCAAGGAAGAAGTGGGAAATTCTGTAACATCCAGCCTATAGTCCTGATTTATCACCATGTGATTTTCATTTGTTCGGACCTCTAAAAAAAGCTCCCAAGGGGCAACGATTTCACACAGATGCAGACGTAATGAACGCGGTAAACACTTGGTTCAGAAAGCAACGACATTCTTTTTTTGCGGACGGCATTCGCCACCTATCTAAGCAATAGGATGCTTGCCTGAATGCCTACGGGAACTTCTTCTGACCAACCCATGGTGCATAATTAATCAAAATGAATGCTGTGTTTAATTCTACCACACCTGCTAATGTTTCTTTCATGCTTTTGTAATAAAGCCATTGGAGCGGATTTCAAATGAACGTCCCTAATACTGCTGCTGCTGCTGCTGCTGCTGCTGCTACTACTACTACTACTACTACTACTACTACTACTACTACTACTACTACTACCACTACTACTACTACTACTACTACTACTGCTGCTGCTGCTGCTGCTGCTGCTGCTGCACCTGCTGCTGCTATTACTAATATAATCTTGTAACATTGTGCTTCAAAAAGGCTTAATAACTGTCATATGGCAATAACTACGATCCATGGCGGTGGCGAGTGTGGCTGGTAAGGCCAATTCTTGCTGCAAATGTTTGCCCACAGTAGGTGCATGTGAAAACATGGTCATTTCCGCCATTTTGCACCATCTTACGTCTCTCACGCTCTGTGCGTGCTTTATCTGCAATCATTTTCTCCTTTGTCTTTATTCCATTTCTGATAGTTGCCCTCCATGCAACACGTTCAGCGGCGACGTGCTCCCATTGTGCATTATCAATGCCTGTATCAATCATGTCCCGCTTACACACATCTTTGTATCGTAGTAGAGGCCGACCCTGAGATCTCCTACCCGTCTGTAATTCACCAAAAAAGATGTCCTTTGGTATTCTACCATCATCCATCCTCCTAACGTGTCCTATCCATCTAAGTCTACGAAGACTGAGCATGGAATACACCGTCACACAACCTGATCTTTCCAATACTTCAGTATTTGTGATTTTCATTACTAATATTACTATTGTTGCAAATACTACTACTAAACAAACACTACTACAGCTACTAATTTTTTTACTATGACTACTACCATTACTACTACTGCCTCTGCTGCTGCTACAACAACAACAATAACAACAGCAACAACAACAACAATAGCAACTACTACTACTACTACTACTACTGCTACTACTACTACTACTACTGCTACTGCTACTACTACTACTACTACTACTACTACTACTACTACTACTACTACTACTGCCACCACAACGACGGTGGTTGCTGCTGCTACTACTTCTATTACTACTACCAATACTACAACCACCACCGCCGTTACTGCTGCTGCTGCTGCTGCTACTACTACTACTACTACTACTACTACTACTACTACTACTACTACTACTACTACTACTACTACTACTACTACTACTACTACTACTACTACTACTACTACTGCTGCTGCTACTACCATAATCACCATCACCACTAAGATTACAAATCCCTGTTCACCTTATCTCTACTTCTTCTCGGCATTTCCTTCAGCATTTCCTCTCTGCCCCCTTCTTCTCCCACCTAATATTTACATTACATATGCCCAGTGCTTGTTTCTGTTAACATCGATTGCTCAGCATACACTGACAATTGTTGCCGTTTAGGGGCATTATATTCTCTATTGCGCTCCATACATATTCACAACACCATCTATATGAATAAGACATATTCACAATATGGTAATGAACCAGGGAATTCTTAATATAGCATACTAGGATTGCTAGCCCGCATCTAAATCGTATGTGGACGGGAATTTGCCTTCATAACTCCCCCCCCCTCCCCTCCCCGATTCACCAGTCCATCACCCCAACGCGCATGCTGGTAAATGAAATAAACAACGTTTCTGGGTGGTTTACAAAGAGAAGTAATGGAAGACATGGATATATATATATATATATATATACATATATATATATATATATATATATATATATATATATATATATATATATATATATATATATATATATATATATACACACACACACAGCTAGTCGTCGACTTACGACCACGATCGGTTCCGACAGACCGGTCGTAACACGATTTGGTCGTAAGTTGAGTACGCTATGTGTACAGTAATGTGAAGTGATGTTATAAAAATATTTAAGTTAAATTATATCATACATTTCTTTTATTATTGTTATAAATTATAATTTTCGATGTTCATTTTGTGCCATTTATATCATCTCTACACCATTTTGTTTCTTATTTTTACATCGTCAGGTTTAAGAAAAAACACTGCATTAACTGTACATGTACAACTGGTTTAATATTTGCAAAACATACAAAATACAGGTGTGGAAAATACTATAGGAAACATTATTATTACATGGTCTACCATCTCTAATTCGGCGTCGTCAATAAAGATTGATGGTACCCCATGTGCACCTTGTAACATAATCTGTGTCTTCTTTTTGCTAATTGTTAAACCAAATTCTGAACAAGCATTGGAGAATGCCGATAGTAGACATTGTAATTCTTCCTCAGAGTGGGTCGTAACTGCAGCATCATCTGCAAAAATCAGGTTATCTATCTAAGTCTATGAAGACTGAGCATGGAATAAACCGTCACACAACCCACATGCTGGGATTGGTTCTATGTAACATGCATGAGATCTTTATCTAACTGTTCGACTGATAATTGAGGCAGAAATAAATCTTTAAATATTGAGCACAACCCACTACTGGCAACGCTGATCGCACTCTGGTATGA
>JACEFZ010025164.1:0-77545 GCA_014155875.1 Cepaea nemoralis | reverse complement strand
TCTGCTGAGCGGCATGCATGGTGTTATATGATGTATCTCTGAACAGTCAGAACATTGTATAAATACACTACTGATACCAGGAACATTCATACCAATTTATTACTGATACCCAGAACATTTAGAGTGTGGTGTTAATATGGGGAATCTTTACAACTAGTGACACTAGATCCATGAAGATTTCCCCAGTAACAGTGACAATAGGGTTATAATTTTCTGATCAACAATCAGTTAAATAACAGAAGACATTTATCGTGTAAATCAGATTGAAGACTCTCATTAGACAGTGTTTGTCATGGGTGTCCAAGCATCCTAGTGGTTCCAGAGACAACGGAGGAAGTCTTCACGTGACCGGAGAAGAATCACCTGGGTGAGGTTGCTTGTCTGGAATATGGTGCTGGTGTGTTTCAGCACAGTGATGAGAATGACTATACTCCTGAACACTGATCTGAGTCTATAGACACTTTAGAGTACATGTCACACATTCTACACCTTATATACACACACACACTTCTCCTACATATACTCTATGCTTTAATAAATTTCTTGTTTTTGTTTGTTGAGGCTAGAGTTGTCAAGTATGTTTTGTTGGGGAAGAATGAGAGGGGGCATGATCCAGGGGTGAGTAAGAGTTAGAGGAAGGGGTCTTCAGATTGAGGGAGTGTGTGGACGGAGTCTGCTGGATATCTTCAGGATAGAGATATTGAATTAAAACAAATGTGCGTGTTGATTCCCCTCACTCCAGGGACGACACTAAAGTGGTAAAGAAGAACAAATAACTACTACGACATTCATTCTTTACACACACGACATTTATTGGGGGCTCGTAAACGTGATCTTTGGACAGCGGGATCTTTAGACAACGGGATCTTTTAACACGGGATCTTTAGTTAGAGGATGGAGATATCCTATTAGTGAGAATCGAGCTAGAGTGAATGTGGATAGGTGTTAGGATTTATCTTACCTGTTCACACTTCACACGTCTGCATAGGTCTGTGGTACTGATTCTACTCTTGTCACTGAGTGATTGTGTTGTGTTGTGTGGCGTGTTATATATATAGAGATAAATTGTATTTGGTCATTATCTATATAGTTGTTTAGAGATAATCTATACTCTATCTGTTGAGTTACCTCTCTGTAAAATGGCCACTCCTAAACTGACCACGGCAGAACTTAGGGCAAAGGGGGAAGAAATGAGATTGTCAGGTTATGCACTAAAAGATTACATACAGGAGGTGGAGAGGGAGATCGTCAAGCAGAAAGGGAAGATCGAAAGGCCGAGTTGGAATTGAGAAGGATGGAGTTGGAACAAGAGGCTAGGAAATTGGAAGCAGAGCAAGCTGCGAAGAAACCTGAAGCTGAACAGGCTGGTAAGAGATTGGAAGCGGAACAGGAAGCTCAGAAAAGGGAGCACGAGTACCGGATGCGGGAACTCGAGCTCAAGAGGCAATCTAGTGGGGAAACTGAGGGAGCAGTGGGAAGTTCCTCTCTCCCTGGTTCAACACCAGTAAGTGGACATAGCTACCATGCTATGAAGTTCCCTCTAGCGATCTACGAGGAGGACATAGAGAAGATTGACCAGTACCTTCAACGCTTCGAGGCTATGTGAGTTGCTATGGGTCTGGAGCGTGACAAATGGAATCTCAAGCTATCCCAGGGTTTACGCGGGACCGGTTACGAGGTTTATTCTCGCCTGCCACCAGGACATGAGAACAATTATGACGAGTTGAAGACGGCTTTGCTGAAACGATTTGAAGTTACGTCACATACCTACAGGAAAACATTTCGAGGAGCGAAACGAGAACCGGGGGAGTTGTTCGCCGCCTATAGTCTGCGTCTGAAAGCATATCTCCATAAGTGGATGGATTTGGCTGGGTTCGCGCATGACTATGAGAGTCTGGAAGAGCTCACGGTAGTCGACCAGATGTGGAAGCAAATGTCGAAACCTCTCAGGACATTCTTGGGAGAACAAGGGGCGGAACGAATCGACATGGTGACGAAATTGGCAGAACGGTTCGTCGAGGTCCATGGGGAGGCAGCAGAACACCTTTCTACCAACACCAAAAGTCAGGAAAAACATAACCTGAAGAAGGCCAAGAGCACAGGAACTACGAAGGTGGAACCATATGTCAAAACTTCAGAGGAGAATTTGGAGAAGACGAAGGAGGGAAGCAAGAGCACTTCGAGCTCTACTAAAAAACGACCATGGTGGGAGAAGTGGTGTTCGATTTGTAAGTCGCCCTTTCACAATACGAGGGAATGTAAATCGAAGGCTAAGAACCCTCACTTCGCGGTATGTCAAGTGACTTCAAAGCAGGTGGACATTGACAATGCCAAGGTCGACAAGGAAGCTCGCCACCAGGAGAGCTCAATAAAGACCGGCACTAGAAAATGTAGGACAGGGAAATGGTGCAAACACTGCAGGTCGAATACATACGATGCTATTGACTGCAGGGGAAGTCAGGAGACACTCAATTCGTCGTGTGTCCCGGGAAACCTGAAGTGGAGCCCACCGAACAGGTCGAGGCCGAGGGAGAGACTCCAGACCAGGAAAAACCACCTGTAGTGGAATTGGTAGAAGTTAACGGTCGTCAAGTGGAGTGTTTGTACGACACAGGACTGGACGGGGAGACCGTGATTTCTGCGGATCTGGTACATCCAGAACAATTCACAGGTGAGACCATGGAGATACAGCCTGCACAGAAGAGTGCTGTAGCCATGAAATTGCCCATTGCCAGAGTGGAGATTCGGTCAAGATATGTCACCGGCACCATCAAAGCCGCGGTGTTGACCGATCCCATTTTTCCCGTAATCCTCGGTTGCCGGTATGTCTTTCTGAGAATGCCCAGGGAGCCAATCCATATGGGAGCAATACAGACTCGCTCTCAGACGAAAACGGATGGGGCAGAAGCAAATGTGACTAACCCACTGTCAGGGGAGTTGCGAACTGCCCAGAGTGAGGATGCTACTCTACGTCCTTGCTACAAAAAGCTGTAGAAAAGTGCTGATCCACCCAAACGGGATCAGTACTATATGAAGAATAGGATACTCTACAGGAGAGCCGGAAGGGGAGACAACCTACACGGTCAGTTGGTTGTCCCGAAGGCCCACCGTTTCCAGATTCTTCATATGGGGCATACCATCTCATTCAGTGGGCATATGGGTATTGCCGCCACGATGCAGCGAATTTCCTGCCATTACTATTGGCCGGGAATGACAGGTGATGTGCGTCGGTATGTGAAGTCATGCCCTGAGTGCCAGAGGGTGGCACCGAAACACTGGACAGCGCCGGTGGTCTTGGGTGAAATGCCCATCATGAACTCTCCTTTCGAGAGGGTATCCATCGATATTGTGGGTCCACTTCCTAGGACTAGGAAGAGGAACATGTACATACTAACCATGGTGGATTGCTGTACAATGTGGGGTGAAGCCATACCGTTGACCACAATTGACTCGAAAAGAGTGGCGGACGCACTGATGGAGGCCTTTACAAGATTAGGCTTTCCTGATCAAATACTGACGGACAATGGGTCCCAGTTTTGTGGAAAACTTATGGAGGAGGTATTTAGGGTATTCCACTCTAACCATATCCATACCAGCCCTTACCACCCTCAAGCCAATGGACAAGTAGAGCGTTTCAACGGCACGTTGATGACAATGCTCAGGAAACTAGCACAGGAAAAACCTGATAGGTGGGATGAATATATCCCAGCAGCCCTCTTTGCCTATCGGGAAGTTCCTCATGGCTCAACAGGACTACCACCCGCTACGTTGCTGTTTGGTCGTCCAATCAAGGGACCGTTGGAAGCCATGTTGAGGAGTTGGACTGAAGAGGGGACGTCAGAAGAAGTGATCTCTTCTTACAAATATGTGGAGGAACTGAAAGAATAACTTCACAAGAGATGGACTCTGGCAAATCAAAACTTGAAAAAGGCCAGAAAAAGACATGCGGCTTACTACAACCGTAGGTCGAAAGACATATCTCCAGAGGTGGGGGACAAAGTAGTGTTGCTACTCCCAACGGGAAACAACAAACTGGAGATAGGTTGGCAAGGACTATTTCCCGTGGAAAGGGTGATATCCAGAACCAACTATCAGATCCGGACCCGGGGACAGTTGAAGATTTTCCATATCAATCTCTTGCGGAAATACGAAGAGAGACCCGGAGAAAAAGCAGCTCACCTCCTGGCAATGGCAGTTGCAGTGGAGACAGAAGTGGGAACCAGCGAGGGCAGGGAATATCACCTGGTACACCAGGAAACCTACAAGGATGTACAGGTGAACCCTGATCTGACTTCCCAGGAGAGGGAAAAGATTACCCAGGTTCTCGAGTCTCATAAGGAGATACTGACTGATAAACCAGGACGAACGAGGTTGGTGGAGTTCGAGATGACTTTGACCACTCAAGAACCTGTTCGCCAAAAGGTTTACCCAGTGCCATTCTCTAAAGAAAAGGCCCTGGAGGGGGAAATACAGAAACTGTTGGAGGATGACGGGATTGCCCCTTCCACGTCCCCATACAATGCGGGGGTAGTTTTGTTGCGAAAACCAAGTGGAGAACACTGGTTGTGTATAGACTACCGACTTCTGAACAGTCATACACAATTTCAGGTGGAACCTTTGCCGAATCCAACTCAGTTATTCGGGAGGCTCCATAAGGCAAGGTATTTCTCAAAGGTGGATCTGAGTCGCGGGTATTATCAGATTCCGGTCAAACCAGAGGTTCGACCCCTATTGGCCTTCAGTACGCCCAGTGGACATTATGAATTCAAAGTCATACCCTTTGGACTCAGCAATGCACCTAGTGTGTTTACTCGCATGATGAGGACTTTACTTGATCCTTTAAAGGATCCGTCCATCATCTCATTCATGGATGATATTCTGATTTCCAGTGACAGTTTGGATGACCATTTACAATCCATGGAAAGAGTTTTCAATAGGCTCAAGGAAGCAGTGCTTACAGCTCGCCCAACCAAGTGCATGATCGGTTACCAGACTCTGGAATTTCTTGGTCACACCATCACTCCAGGACACATTGTCCCAGAGGAAAAGAACCTAGAGAAAATCAGAAGTGCTCCAAGGCCAAAAACGAAGAAGGATGTGCGATCTTTTCTCTCGTTGTGTGGGTTCTACCACAAATTTATCCCACATTTCACTGAACTGGGAGCTCCATTAACAGAAACCTTGAAAAAGGGATTCCCAGACCAAATAGTTTGGACACCAGAATGTAAGAGTGTCTACAGTCAGTTGAAGGAGGCCTTGGTCAGCAAACCTGTGTTACAGCACCCGGACCTTTCCAAACCATTTGTGTTGAGAACGGATGCAAGTGGGATTGGTATTGGGGCAGCTTTGTTACAGGAAGGAAAAGACGATGCTTCAGTTTTGAAACCAGTGGCATACGCAAGCAAGAAACTTCTCCCGGCTGAGAGGAATTATTCGACCGTTGAGAGAGAGTGTTTGGCTCTCGTATGGGCCGTACAAAAATTCCAGCCTTATTTGTATGGAGTTCAGTTTCGAGTTTAGTCGGATCATCAAACCATGATGTTCCTGGCCACTTCTCAGAAGCTCAACGCCCGTTTGATGCGGTGGTCGTTGCTGCTTCAGCCATACCACTTTACAATGGAGTATATACCTGGGAGGGAAAATGTTGGAGCTGATTTCCTGTCTAGACATCCAGCTCCAGAAGAAGAGGAATAGATCATCTGGATCGAACCTCCAAGAAGAAAGAGTGTTGCGGACTACTCTCTTAGGAGGGGGCCTATGTCGCGAGATAAATAAACTTGTTAGTTTCGATCGATGACAACCAAGCCCGACATTAGTCTGCAAACACAATAGACCCTTTGATGTTGAACAGACTGAGAAAAATACGTCGTTAAAACTGTCTGCACCTGGTCGGCATTTGTGTATGAGATCAAAGTGAGTCACGTCGCGATGTCTACACACGGTCGACAATTTGTTGACAGGTTGTTGTTCGAGAGACGTGCACTGGCGTCATCTGTCTGCATGGCGGGAATCGACCGTTGAAAGTGATGGACAGAATGTCTGCCAGAGGTCGGAAGGATTCTGTGATGTGGGGGGGGGGGGGAGGTCTCTGGCTCACAGACAGCCAGGATCTTTGTTGTATGAGACAAAGAATTTCCCAGATGAAAGTGAACTTGTCAGCGAATTGACTCCGGTTAGTCTAGAAACAGGGGGACAAAGCCAGATTCTGGACTGATTGGCGTCTGGACTTTTTGGTGACGTCACTCAAGCACCCATATAAAACCCAGTTGCGGTAAACAGGTGGAGGGAGTCGAGAAAAACATTCTGAAGTGTTAGGATCGGTGCATTATTCCGAGTTGCGTTACATAAGAGAGACTATAATGTCTAAGTGGTGATAGTTATCCGCGGACATAGATCCAGTCTGATTGCATAGTTTCTCGAGTAGCAACCGAAATAGGCATATGGTAGGCTATTACTAATATCTAACTTAAGAGTATGATTAGGAATAGAAATAATGTATTATAGGTGCGGTGATATAATGTATTAGGATTAGTGATAGAGTGTTCTATAAGTGCGGTGCTAGAAAGTATCATAGGAGCGTCGGCACTAGTATTCTATTGTGTGGCTTCAACTAGCTTGTGTGATATATCATTTTACTCAGGGAGTTGAGGACAATGTAGTGGAATAATATTAGAGAGATTAAGGATGGTTGAGAGGGAGGAGAGGGAATGTGAAATGGTAGGATCTTCCAGTAGGGCATCTGCTGGGTTTCTATCCGTTCCTTTATTCTTTCCTGGTGTTGCCATGTCTCAGATCATATGATTGAGTTATTTGGCCGTATGACAGAGATTCGGATCTCTGTTATAGATCTGAGTGCTGCTACTGGCCTACACTTACCTAATTCCGACCAGGACTGAGTTGCCCTCACCATAGTATTCTCTATTCTCCAGGTTCCATTTACAAGTCCACATATGAGTGCTATGATTTTCAACAGTGAAGCTAACACATTTTAGAAGATGATGGCTCAGAATTTGAAGACAGAAGTTGCTGAGAGGCCGCTACATTGGGCTTATACCCAAGTTGGTTTGCGGGAACCTGGCTTCTGCTGAGCAGGTCATGCTGATGAGATTGATGTTTGGCAAGTGATAGATGTATCTCTGAACAGTCAGAACATTGTATAAATACACTACTGATACCAGGAACATTCATACCAATTTATTACTGATACCCAGAACATTTAGAGTGTGGTGTTAATATGGGGAATCTTTACAACTAGTGACACTAGATCCATTAAGATTTCCCCAGTAACAGTGACAATAGGGTTATAATTTTCTGATCAACAATCAGTTAAATAACAGAAGACATTTATCGTGTAAATCCGATTGAAGACTCTCATTAGACAGTGTTTGTCATGGGTGTCCAAGCATCCTAGTGGTTCAAGAGACAACGGAGGAAGTCTTCACGTGACCGGAGAAGAATCACATGGGTGAGGCTGCTTGTCTGGAATATGGTGCTGGTGTGTTTCAGCACAGTGATGAGAATGACTATACTCCTGAACACTGATCTGAGTCTACAGACACTTTAGAGTACACGTCACACATTCTACACCTTATATACACACACACACCTTCTCCTACATATACTCTATGCTTTAATAAATTTCTTGTTTTTATTTGTTGAAGCTAGAGTTGTCAAGTATGTTATGTTAGGGAAAAATGAGAGGGGGCATGATCCAGGGGTGAGTAAGAGTGAGAGGAAGGGGTCTTCAGATTGAGGGAGTGTGTGGACGGAGTCTGCTGGATATCTTCAGGATAGAGATATTGAATTAAAACAAATGTGGGTGTTGATTCCCCTCACTCCAGGGACGACACTAAAGTGGTAAAGAAGAACAAATAACTACTACGACGTTCATTCTTTACACACACGACAGCTGAAAGAGACTGTAAAGCATCATCTGCTACACCCCGGTTGCTGCCATCGCCCTCGAAGCATTAAGTTCCCTACCAGCCTTCCCCACCAAAGCCTCCACATGATCTTTAAAAAACATACACCTGTCGAAGGTGATACCCAAGTACATCAATTTACTCTCTCTACTAAGAGGGCATCCATTCAATATAATACATGGGACATCTGCCTTCATAATCCGGTTATCCAGGGAGTACCACACAACCGATGCCTTGTCTGAGTTTATAACGGCCCCTGCGTCCCTGCACCACTCTGTCACCCTGTTTACTGCCACCTGTAAATCTGCAGCCAAACTTTCCCTATCTCTGCCCTGTCTGTACACCAGAACAAATATTAAAACCAGGCGTTTTTGTTAAAACACAAGATAACTTTTGCATGTACAGTTAGATAACATGGACAATGGGCTTATCACCACTCGCATTAAGGAAGTATCTGTACAAAAGCCCCATTGTTATTACTAATAGTACACCTGCATTTACACAACTTATGTGTAATATACATGTTTAGTAGTCATAAAGTATGAAAACTTCAATGATAAAGCGTTACTAATTGCTATGGGAATGGTAGCCATATTGGATTCTGAGATATTATCATGTCCATGTTTTAATGACATATTACATCGTTCTTCTTCTTCTGTTACCCTTTGTCCCCCACTGAGACATAGGTCTTCAAGCAACTCACTCCAAGTACTCCTCTCCTTAGCTGTCCCGTACAACTTCGTCCATGCTCTCCCCATAATTATTCATTTCTGTTTTCACTGCTCTTCTCAAGGTCTTCCTCCTCTATTTCTTTTGTCAAGCTACCTTTGGCCATTCTTTAAATATAACGCAAGACATAGCGAACGACTAAGTATACTCCATGTCCCTAAACCTAGGATAGACTTATATAAAACAAGCTTAGCATACTCTGCCACTCAGTTGTGTAACAATCTTCCACAAGAAATCAAAGACACCACCAATCATTATACATACAGTCGCAACCTGTTTGAACACTACCTAAGGACAGACTACATACCCCCTTAAAAAAACAACAAAAAAAAACAGCAACAAAGACAATAATAATGGTAAATTATCTCTAACGACAACTAGCCCCCCCCCCCCCCCCCCAAAATATTCCCACTATGTATGGCACGTTACACCCACCTTGGGTATTAATGATTCCCATGTTAATTTTATAATGATGTGGAGTCTGCTTTGAAGAACTGCAAAAAATCAGAAATAAATATCATAATGGGTGATTTCAACGCAAAAAATAGGACAGCAAGGCGATGGATGCAGTGTAGGCAACCATGGTTTGGGAGAGAGAAATGAAAGAGGATACAGACTTGTAGAATGGGCAAAAGAACAAGAAATGGTTGTAGGAAACACCTGGTTTAAACAGCATCCTAGAAGATTATGGGACATGGAGGAGTCCAGACAGCAGGATGAAAAACCAGATAGATTACAACCTGATTAGCAAAAGGTTTCGAAATGCGTTAACAGTCGTAAAAAACAGTTCCAAATGCAGACTGTTACAGTGATCACAGATTAATTACAGGCACATTGAGGGTAAAGTTAAAGAAAGTCAAGTATACAGCAGGAAACCCTAAATATGACATGTGCAAATTGGAAACTGACAAAGAAATACAAGATAATTTTAACATAGAAGTAAAGAACAAATTTGATATATTGTCTGATCTAGAGATCCTGTTTCAAGATGTAGAAGATCAATGGGGAAACGATGAAGAATTCAATCAGTTGCGCAGCAGAAAAAACTATTCCAAAGTAAAGAAAGTGGGCCGTAAGACATGATGACTGAAGAAATTTTACAACTAATGGAAACAAGAAGACAGAACAAAAATAATCCTGCCAAATATGAAGAAATTCACAGAAAAGTCAGAACCTTATGTAAGGAGGCAAAAGAAACATGGCTTGAGAAAAATTGCAGAGAAATTGAAAAACAACACAACAGTAACAATGCGAAACTAATGCACAAAAGAATTCAGGAGCTTACTAATCAAAGAACACGTACATCAGCAGGCTGCCTAAAGACAAAAGATGGAAGAGTCATAATAGAAAAAGATCAGATCTTACATGAATGGTCAAATTATGTGAAAAACCTTTATGACGATAACAGAGACGAACAGTATGATGTCCAAGATAATAATGAAGGACCAGCAATTTTAAAGATGGAGGTTCAGAATGCGCTTAACCATATGAAATCTGGCAAGACCCCCGGTTCAGACAGCGTCACAACAGAAATGATTAATGCTTTAGAAGAATATGGAATAGATAAAGTTACCAGTCTGCTTAATACAATATATGATACTGGAAATATACCTCAGGAGTTATATAATTCTGTATTTATTGCAATCCCAAAGAAATCAGGAGCCTTGGAATGTGATCAACATCGAACAATTAGTATAATGAGTCACATCACGAAGATTTTGCTAAGAATTATCATGCAAAGAGTTAGGAGGAAAATACAACCTGAAATAGGAGAAGAACAATGTGGGTTTGTGGAAGGCAAGGGTACAGTAAATGCTGTGTATATACTGAGAAACATAATCGAACGTTCTATAGAAGTAAACACAGATCTACACTTTTGCTTTATTGACTACACAAAGGCTTTTGATAAAGTGAGACATGTCAACATGATAAGGATGCTTGAAGATCTACAAATTGATGGAAAAGATCTTAGACTTGTAAAAAACATATATTGGAAACAACAAGCTGCCATAAGAGTTGATAATGAAGTAAGCCAATATCAGCCTATTAAAAGTGGTGTGAGACAGGGATGTGTAATGTCTCCAGATCTGTTTTCCCTGTACAGTGAAAGTATTTTCAGAAATATTGAAGATATGGAAGGAATCAACATTGGGGGACGATGCATCAATAACATTAGATATGCAGATGATACAGTCTTGATTGCAGACAATGAACAGGACCTGCAAAATTTAGTAGATGCGATTGTTACACACAGTGAACAACTAGGGTTAGAATTAAATTGTAAAAAGACACAGATTATGGTCGTCACTAGGAAGGACGAAATACCACAATGTAATATACAAGTAAATGGGAATATTCTTCAACAAGTGAGCAGGTACAATTATCTCGGAACAGTAATAACATCTGATGGGAGATGCCTTGAAGAGATTAGAACAAGAATCGCCATGGCAAAAGTAGCCTTTAGCAAGATGAAAAACATATTGACCAATAAAAAGATGTCAATTGAAACGAGAAAAAGAGTGTTGAGATGCTACATTGAACCTGTACTTTTATATGGATGTGAAGCGTGGACAATGAGCAGTCAGGCTGAAAAACATCTGATGGCTGTAGAGATGTGGTTTCTGAGGAAAATGCAAAGAATACCATGGACAGCCAGAAAGACCAATGAACAAGTCCTTCAAGAAACAAATGAAGATCGTAAATTGATTAGAGAAATTAGACGTAGACAGTCAAAAATTTTTGGGCATGTTATGAGAAGAAATGGATTGAAGAATTTGGTGACAACTGGTAAGATCGAGGGGAACAGACCAAGGGGAAGACCTAGAAGCAAGTACCTGGATGGCTTGGCCTTGTGGCATGGTCGAGACAGAAACACGGAGCTGATCCACGACTATGGTGATCGAGTGAGATGGCAGAACATGACCGCCCACGCTTACCGGCATGGCACATGATGGATGGATGGATGTTAAACATTGCCTCAACGAGTCATGTATTATTGATTATTTTTCATGCGTATTAATGCTTATTGTTCTTTTGTTGTCAAAGAATTGCTTCATAAGAGATGTTGAATGAAAGAATGTATGAGAGGAAATAGAGAAGAAGGGCAGAATGTCAGACGGGCCTGCGTGTCCAATTCTTAACCCTTAGAAAATAAAGATTTTCGTTCGTTCGTTCGTCATTGTGATTCCAATCAAAGCTCTTTCTAGTTATACTATTCTCAGGTTTTCTCAGTGTATGTCCTACCCAGCAGCAGCGTCATTTCTTCACCTCTTGGTTCCATGTGTCTAGTTCTCTCTATGAGCTCCACTTTCTGTCAAACTATTTTGTTCCTTATATTGTGCGCAGTCACCAATTAGTGAATGTTTGTAGTTAAATCATAATACACCACTGTGTTTAAAAGTGAAATGACACCGATCTATAAATAAATGTTGTCAATAAACATTTGCATATTTAGAATACGGATATCTTTGCCGCATGTAGCAGATCCTCAACAGAAAGTCGCTCTCATTACTGCCCGCCGACAAGTCAGTTGAACCGTTGCAAATGCCCCTGCCTCATGCACGTTCATACCGGGGTGTGTGGGATGTCACGTGTCCATCTTCGTACTGGTCAACCTCTAAGTTTTCTTCCAGGAATGGTTTCTATCACTGTTTTTTTTCCTAGCCAGTGTGAAGATAACATAACAAAAGTATTTCAGTGGCGTGATGCCATTTAAGGACCAGTTTTCTTTGATGGTTTGGTATTTTAGAATTTCAGTATGTGTCTTCTGCTTGGTCCACGATATTCAAGAACTTTCAATCAGGTGCCGTCTCCATAATGAATGTTGGCTGCAATAGATCTCCAACACTGTCTCTTGCCTTGATCGTACAGTCTGTCAGACTGCTTTTCGTCCATTTCTTGATGTCAACGTCCAAATAGTATCATACAAAGAACGTTACTATAACATCTAAACTGATTAGAGACATGAGACGTAGATAGTCATTTTTATTTTGACATGTTATGAGAAGAAATGAATTGGAGAACTTGGTGACAACTGGCAAGATCGAAGGGAAGAGACCAAGGGGAAGACCGAGAAGTAAATACCTGGATGGCTTGGCCACGTGGCATGGTCAAGACAGAAACACGGAGCTGATCCACGACTCTGGTGATCGAGTGAGAGGGCGAAACATGACTGCCCACGCTTACTGGCATGGCACATGATGGATTGACTGTAATAACATTTAATTTCAACTGCCTCGATTTTCTTCTTAGTTATTGGGAAATAATCCACGGCGCTCATTCTTATTCGGGAAACATGCATCCTCTCACAATTTTACTTTAATTTGTTTGCTGATGTTGTATCCTAGGTTCTTAATAGAATTTAACCATTGTATTACACTGGGCAATCAACGTCTTACTTCCTTGGAACAGTCCCATGTATTGTTGCTTACATAGCCAAGATATTCAAGGTTTGTAACATTTAAAGTTTCTTCATTGTTGATTGTGAATTTTGATTGACGTGTGCCTGGACATTGTAATTTTTTTTTTAAAGTCAAGAAACAGTTTTTGATTTTTACTGTGTCACTTTTATGAGAGGATAATCTGTTCTAACTCTCAAGTACTGTTTGATAGAATGGCAGTGTCGTTTGCATATCTGAGTTTTGGAACTGGATTTTCATAAATTACATTAATGGATAAAAACGGTCCATGGTTTCATATTTGTTGGCGTTCCTCGTTACATTTTCTATAGAGATGTTGAACAGGTAGCTATATATTGCGGGGTAGGAAGGGAGAAATTGGGTCTTGAGTCTGATCAATTAAGGCCGCCTGGCTTGTGCAGTCTTCGCGAACTGTGCAGATCATGGCTTTCTTTTTGCCCCCGACAGATAAAATCAACAACTTATCAAGGATTCGAACCCGGGTCTCCAGAAACAGAACCCGACATTCTATCCACTCGGCCAGCTTCTCCTGTATGTTGACGTGTATGAGTTAAATTCTGAGTGTTGACAAGCAGGTAGTGAACCAGCCACTGCGCTACCATGGCTCCCAGTCATGTTGATTCTTCAGTATAATTATAATATCATCCTTGCTCTTGAAGCAACGATATTTTATAAACCACCTGCCGCAGATCCATGTAAAACTAACTTCATTGGTGTGTAAATAACAATTGTTAATAAAACTTGAAAAATAACAATTGTCCCGACGCAGTTTACTGCATTGTGTCTGTGATGTGATAAGGCCATCACTATTTGTAGGCCTGAATGCACGAAGCTCACGACATTATCACCGCAGTTTCCTGACAACTTCGCTAACGCGTCTGCTGTAGCTTGATATTATTTCACATTATGACTTGTGTTTTGTTTTTTTTTTTAATTTTTAGGACTGGTGTTTCCCCCAAACACAAGAGCCGCACTATGAGGTTCCCGTGTCCCCCTGTTTTTATTTTGGTCTCTTTAGTCCCACTATGCGCCTTTCGGCACACAGTGGTCCATTGTTAGTGGACTGTGAGCAGTTGTGAATTTTGCTTGATCATTTCAGCCGCTGGCAAGGCCAAGTGCGGATGGGCTTGTTTATATCTAGGGGAGTCTCTGTGGCTAAGTGGTCAAGCCGTTTGACTCGTGCTCCGAAGGTTGTGGGTTCGATTCCGGGCCGCGTCCTTCGGTTTACGAGTTAAATGTTTCGGAGACTCCCATGGGTCGTCGCTAAAAGCTACGGAGTTCGTGCTTTGTGCGACGCTATCCGTGCTGCGGAAAGAGACCGAGCCATATGGGATAAAACCCGGTGCAATGAAGTCGACCCTGTCGACTTTTAAGCGACTTTTTTTTTTTTATATGATGTTCAGTAACCTGGTGATTGTGAAGTTTCGTTTCATCTGACAGTTCACATTGTAACAATTTTTAGAGCAAGTTTACCATGGTGTTTATCAGTTGTCACGAAATGGCAAAACACGAGCACGTGTTGTAACATCGGTTTATATAGTGGTTCTCAGCCGGTGGGGACCAGCCACCCCCCCCCCCCCCCCCCCCCCCCAAATAAAAGATCCAACTAATTATGAATAAGTCTACAAAGGGCTTGGCGTGAGTTGGTTGGGGCTTATTCTCCATTATGAGAAGAAAGGCAGAAGAACAAGAGACAGTAAATGATGTAGATTTACAACATATTAGATGTATATACAGAGAGAGAGAGAGAGAGAGAGAGAGAGAGAGAGAGAGAGAGAGAGAGAGAGAGAGAGAGAGAGAGAGAGAGAGAGAGAGAGAGAGAGAGAGAGAGAGAGAGAGAGAGTATTATCTTAATGCATAAATGATTGATATTGGTTAAGAATCTCTTTGACTGCACACATATATCTCCTACGTGTTCGGCTCTTATTACACATAACACAAGGTGATTCTCAGCACAGTGCACGAACTCCTAATCACCGGCGAGAATCCAGAAGAGTGTATACCAGAACCACACATGCTATAATTATTTCTTTTGTGGGTAAGTGTGGGTTATGTGGATGTAAAAAAAAAATAATAATAATTCAGAAAATGATAGGTACTCTCAGCCAGTCATGAAGTATAGGTTCGGACTTCAAACCTTTACGGATATGGGTGACTAATTCGAAGGACCCTATGCCCTTTACGCAAGTTAAAAATATCCCTCGCTAGTTGGAAATGAAAAAGAGCAGAGCTCATGTGCCATGCCCATTCTAAATAGCAAATATTAGAAAAATATAAATGATTGTGTGTGTGTGTGTGTGCGCGCGCGTGTGTGCGTATGTGTGAGTGTGTGTGTGTTGGTTGTGTGTGTGTGTGCGCGCGCATATCATTGTTCGCAAAATAAGAGGCAAAGGGTCCACCAGAACAAAGATGGACACGTGATATTGTAGAAACCTTTGCCATGAAAAAACATGAGGTAGTGGAGCTGGCCATTGATTGAGATTCTCGTCGAAGGGGCGTGATGAGAGGGTTGTTCAATAAAGGCCCTGCCACATCAACCATCTCTTGATTCGCTGGGTTCTGTCTTGTTCATCCTTTAAGCTCTGCATTAGAGATCCCGTCAAACCATTTGAGCTCTTCTGTTCTGCGCGAACACCAATTAATTTAGTCGTTTTCCATGTTTATACGTTTTGCGGGAAAACGTTAAAGTTAAATATTCTAACTTTCTTCGCTGGTTCACTCATATTAACATCACAAAAACTCATAATACAGAGGGGAAATTCAAAACAGATGCCGCAACACTTGTTCAAGTACTTTATTGGTGAATGCAGTAACAAGTCAATAATAAATGCATGTAATAATATCCTCCAAGTAAAAGTATTTCTGTCATACTGAAAATCCGCCTGCTCAGATAAAGACGGTCATAGACATAGATTAGTCAAACAGTGTATACGGTCAAGGTAGACACATTATACATACTAAAACAGTGTTGTAACATGTTAGGTCTTCACACGTATTAGTTACGGCATTGGCTGCTTCGTTGCGATGTCAACAATTACCTTGGAACAGGAGTGTCAGGTTTGACGCCACTCGATATGCTACATCTCAGACAGCTAGCTTTAGTACCAATGAAGAGAATGCACTGTCATGGCCCTTTTAGATCAATAAATCAGTATTGTGTCGAAGCCTTACACTGTGGTCAGCTTGCCCGATGGTAAGTGGGTTATGTGGACGTATAATGAAGTGCATTCCCCTCCCTCATCCTCTTAAACATTAAACAGTATGTTTAATATGTTAATATCCTTTCAGTATTTTTATCTCACGACAATCAGTAAGTTTAGAACCAATATGCAACTGATTATGGCCTTGTGAAGTAAATGCCGTTATTAAATCAAATTTGTCCCGAAGCAGCTTCCTGCCATGGATCACAGTTAGTTGGCTTGAGAGCAGAGAGGAATAGGTGGCCGATCTTTCTCTCACTTTGACAAGCGACGAGCCCAAGTGTCGAACCTGCGTCGTACCATGCTTCTGACATTACCAACGCAGTTGGCTATCAAATTTGCTAGCACGCCCGCCTCATGTGCCGTTATTGGTTCTATTTGTCTATTCCGTTATACATTACCAGGATTGTTACTGTGTGGGAACACAGTCCCGCTTCACTTCGTAACATTACAACATAATAGTTGGTAATCTTTCCACACAGGGTTTTTGATAGTTCACTGTCAGGACTTCAACCTACTATTCAGGGAGATAACCATGGCACAAGATTGGATGTTCCTCTCTTTTATTACCTCCCTTGCTTTACATTTACCTTTCAGAACATTTAAATTATTAAGTGTGCATTTGACGAGACAAGGTCGTTCCCAGATCCGTCTTCTTTGTAAGAAAATCTTGTTATTACTAGGTATTGAACGGAAATAGCATTGTGTCAGTATGCAAGTTTACTAACCGTTTTACCAAATCGGCAATAGAAATCTACATTGACAAAATTTACAACTGTTTTGTAGATACTAAAAGGTTTGATTAACTGATCAATAGCAGCAAGCTTAAAATGTCACTGCGTGTGTGTAAATAACATTCAGGTACTAGAACTAGTTCAACGTGTGGCAAGTAAAGGTTCCCTTGTGGCATATTGGGCATACAGTGTTAGACCTATATTTGTACGCTCTGTGAGTGACGAGGTCAGTATCACGCCACCAGTCTTCACTTGCCAAGACATTCCCTGATGCTCATTTGAAGCTCTGTCGACCTGGGAGCCCAGGTCAATCTTAACAATCCGCCAAGATTCGATTCGAACCAATGACCCCCGGGCCAGCAGTCAAGCGTCTAGCCATTGCGCTACCACTTCTCTCGTACAACGATTTGCTTAGGGTACAATGAGTCATCTCATTGAAGTTTCAACATCATATGCCATCAGCAGCTTCTTTGCATGAAGTCGCTCTCATGACAGTACGAGGAGAAGATGTTCGAGTCTGTGCCAGTTCTCCAGCCTCATACATTTTCTTGTAGAAGGATCTATAAATCTCCCATATCCCTCTTCGTGCTGGTCTGCTACTGCCTCTTCATCCCGGCACCATACCTTCTGTCACTGTTCTGACCAAACCACTCTTACGTGAAATATGATCACAGTATATTAATTTCCGAGAGATAATGCTATTAATGAGACCGTTTTATTCGACCTTCTGGTGTTGTAGATGACAGTACTGTTGTGTTCTTGGTCCCCATTTTTCTGAGAATTATTCTGTAACATTTAAGTTCAAAGGCCCCGATTTTCTTCTTTAGTGATCTTATCTGTTCTCAATACACTCAACAATCTGTTATGCTAACGATATACTCAACAATATTCTCTGTTCACAATATATTCAACAGTTTCTATGTTAACCATATACTCACAATTTTCTATATTAACGTTATACTCAACAATCTTCTCCTATCACGGTATACTCAACATTCCTTTCAAATACCACATCTCAACTGCCTCAAGTTTCCACAGCTCTTTTCACAAATGTATTTACGATAGCCAATAATTAATTTATTAACTTTAACAAATCGACCACTTTGATTTTAAATATGTAAATAGGCAAGAAATTAACATAGTGTGGTTGGTACCACAATTCGATATACTCAACAATCTTTTCTGTTTATGATATACTCAACAATATTATCTGTTCATAATATACTCAACAATCCTCTATGTTAACAATAAACTCAACGGTTTTCTCTGTTCACGATATTCTCAACAATCCTCTCTGTTAACGATACATCTGTACATTCACCTTAATCCTTTTATGCCGTCAGATAAATTATGGTATAGTATGTGTATGTGTGTGCCTGTGTGTGTGTGTGTGTGTGTGTGTCTGTCTGTCTGTCTGTGTGTGTGCGCGCGCACACACATTAGTGAAGGTAAACCCACATCAGCTGATGCAGCAGGGATGTGAAATGCTAAGTTCATTGCAATGTGAAGTGGGATGGCCAACTCTCTTATTCATGTGATTGTTCGTCTCTTTCGCACATCAACGATTAAGTAGTAATTTTTCGACATTGCGTTGGTTCAATGCACTATAGCGTCTGTCCGCGGTTGTTTGTAGCGTGAACTACATGTTCATAATAATTGCTGCCGGCTTGTCGCAGAACTGACTGGATTACCGTATGCAGTAATGTGTGACTGTTGGTTTTCTTCTAGTGACTGCCGCTTCCATCGAAGATGAACTGTATTTTGTGTGTGTGTGTGGGGGGGATTTTGTATTGGCATTCTGGCGGCGACATTATGCACAGTGTACCTGTGCGGGCTGTTGGTTTGTCGAGACTCCTGATTGTTCCACTTTTCACATGGGGGAAGTGAGGATCATTTTGTGTAATATTCACTGGCACAGGAACGGAGCATAATGGGGACGACCTGTTGCCGTGAAGGTGGAACCGCGACTACTGACTAATGACTAGTGCACGGTACCGACCACAGCACCCAACAAGTGCCAATTGATCTATAAAAGGATTTGTATAGCACTGTATGCCCAGTGCGTCTTCAAACGTATGAAAGAGTAATTTACAAGTTACCTATTGATTAAATGACGTCACTTGGCTTAGTACCGGTGAAGTTAGGTCAAAAACATCGAACCCTCTACCGGCTGCCATCTCAGGATGTTCAGTTATACCAATGTTTCTATATTTGACGTTTCATCGGAATGCATAGAACTGAGCCCAGTGTCTGAATTAGAATCATTGACGTCTTCAAGTTTAGTTCTTTCTCGTACATCTACAGCGTTTGTTCGTGCATTAACGTCTGCTCTATTGCCACGATTATAGGGATAATTTTTAACGGTAGAGAGGTTCTCGCGTATTTCCCGTATAGTCACTGCATTTGTGCGACCCGTCCTGTAAACCCCAGTGTGATACTCGGTGTTGCGGTTGGCAGGAATTGTGAGTACTACTGCTGGAAGACTGCACATTTCCCGTGTAGTTCATGCCGAGACTGGTGGAAGTGTAGGTATTTTGTGTTTGAGTATTTGATGCTGTATCGTAGATTTCGTGATTGATTTTTGTGGTGGAGCCTTTGGGTTGATCTGATGTTTGTCTCGTTTTGCTCTTGATGCTTACGACCGGGGCGATGGGATAACCATCTTTGTTGTATCCAGAATAACTGTGATTTTGGTGTACTGTACTGGTGGTGAATGTTGATGGATGACTGTTGAATTCGCCATTATGAAAACTAAATAATGATGGAGCGTTAACTTGGCGGTCTCCATTGTTCTGGGCGTTTACTTTGTGATGGAAAACATCCGGATGTGTGTTTAGGGAACTGATCACGTCTGAATTGGGTTTTTTATGCATCGGGTGTTGGGTTGGAGAAGCTTCAGAACCAGTCCCCTTTATATTGTTGTCATGGTGGTAAACCACAGCTCCACTCTTTGTTTTGTTCATTTTATTTGAAACTATGTGATACAATGCGCCCCGATTAGCGCCTCCAGAACATATATTCGTTTCATCTGCTTCCTTTTTGCTAGGCAAGGATGGGCTCATTTTCGGAGGCTGTGGCGATTTCACAGCTGGGTTTAAGGAATGTAAACTATATATGTTTTCTCGTATTACACCGGTGTTAGAATGAACCACTGTTGCTTCAGTGCTGAACTGCAGTCTCTTACGTGGCTCCGCTGCAGTATCTAGTAAGTGCTGTGTTGTGTACCTGTTTTTTGTGTTATTTACAGACTCGTGCTGAGAACTCATCCCATTTCTGTCATCCCAGTTTGTATCTGTGAATTGGTAAGATTGTGTTCGAAAGCTGTCTTCACAGACAGGTGTGCTGGAATAGGCATCTGAGAGACGTGAAATCTGCTGCGGTAGGGGTGAGCTGTCAGAATGCATAGTGTTTTGATTACCTTTTTGATATTTAAAAGAGGGGTTAAGGTTTGACTGGCTATTTTCTTTTGGAAGTTGTCTATAATTGGCGTCTGTCATCTGCTGTATCCTTGTTTGTCTCTTAGTTGGCGAATTTCCTATTTTTCTTTCTGGATTTGCCTGGGTCGTTTGCATTCCACGAGGAATAATTGCAGACTTTGGAGAAGATAAGTTTGTCATATTGCTAACTCCTGCCTCATACTGTAATTGCACATTTTCACAGTTCGACGATGCATACATATTATTTTCCACAACGCGATTTTGACATCCATTCTGACAATCCGACAAACCAATTCTTTCCGATTTGACGACATCGAAAGTCCGGTTTGAATGTTGGTGAAATGCTCACTTCTGTATGTATAGCTCCACTATGAAGACCGTTGTCGCCACTATTTGACCCGATTCTTGGCAAACCGCTAATGTTTTCTTCAAACAGGGACCTGTCTTTGAAAAGGTTGTCTTCCCCGCCAGGAATTCTGTTTTCTCGGCCACCGACTGTATACACATTGGCTGACTGAGTGTCAGCCCTGTCCTCTCTCTGCTGATTGTTGACTGATGTTCCCAAATGTCCTGCGTGGTCGTGAGAGAATATTTGAAGTCCCGACCACTTGTGACGACTCTCCTGGTTACTTCTTTTGTTACTGTCACTATACGAGATATCAGTTGGTATACTATTTGTATCTTCGTACCATTTTCTTTCTGTGTGTTCTTTATGTTGTTGATATCGACGCTCACAATCTGAATTCATCAGCTGGTTTGTTTCTTGACGCTGGTTCTGCGGTTTACATGCGGTCGTTGATACGCAATGAGAAAGGTTATTTGAAGCAAATGTACTCTTACTTCTAAAAGAATCTCTCAAACTGGAAACCTGTAGATGGGTGCTCATTTCTAATCCGTACTGGTCTACAATAGTCTTTGTTGTGTAACTTTCGGATTTACCGCTTAATATACTGTTTTCACAACCATTTACATTTCCATATTCTGAAGCCATGCGTAATTTGCTCGCATCAGTTGATCTTTCAGCTGACCTTGACCGACCAAACACTGGGCGCTGTAGTGGCCTGTTCGATTTTCTAACGGATCGACCTTCTCTGTTGAACGCGACAATCGGATTGTCATCACTGTATTGTTCTCTGTTCATATAACTCTGATTTAAAACCGACGGTTTACTATCTTGAAGCACAGCATTTCCTGCTGAAGAACCCGCATGGACTGCTTCTGAATTATATGGTTGCGTTTCCTTGTCTATCTGTAAGCTTCTTAAAAACTGACCAGAAACGTTGTAAAGATTCCTGCTGCGATTTGGATAGAGATTATTGTCTTCAGCGGCTGGATTAGGATACAGTGAGGCCCCGTATCTAGTGTCGTGTTGTGCGTTCATCAAATTATAGTTGTGTGCTGCTAGTTCGGGAACTATGTCTCTCGAATTGAGATGCTGGTTACTGGAATTATTCCCTTGGTTGCTGCGTCTCTCGGACAATTCCGTATCGCTGCCTCTATGTTCTATGTCAGAAATCTGGTTAGAAGGGAAATAATAAGCTGTGTATTTATATTTCAATAGTGAAGAAGATCGTTTATTAAAACAAATAATATTGACGAACAATGAAATATTTTGTTCATGTAAATAGCTATGAATATCCTGGGGGGGGGGGGGGGGGGGGGGGGGGGGAATTATCATTAATGGGGGTTGTACCGAAAAAGCAAAGAATAAGAAGACCACAGTGTAGGTGAATTCAAGCAAGATGTGACAGATATTTACACATGACAGAAAGAGAGGCGGGACATCGGTGGAATTTAGTGAGACTGCCATGGACTGCAAAAGGACAAGCCTCTGAGTGAGGATAAGTATATAATTATTGATGAAAGCTCTGTGACCATTTCCTTACATATGGAGAGTATGAAGCTGACCTAGAAAGTCACAATGTAAGTATAATGCACGAAGACGTAACCATATACTTTCGGTACAAGTCGCTATATTTAAAAACGGAAAGATACATGTTTCCGACAAGTCGCTGTATTTGAAATCGGAAACAGATAGATTCATTAAGTACACGTTAGTATACTTTAAGACAAAAAATTATAGTTTCAGTACAAACCGCTATATTTGAAGATAGAAACATATAGTTTCAGTACAAGTCGCTATATTTGAAGACGGAAACAGATAGTTTCTCTACAAGTTTCATTATGACTACTTGGCCAGTATCGTACTTTATATATGTGTAGATATGCATATAATTAGTATATTTATGGGCATTGCAATTGTAATGCACGTATTTATAAAAATGTTAACATATAGTATTTATTTACTTCACTTTTGTTGCAATCTCTCCATATACATGTTTAACAACTTTGCAGAACATGTAATGATAAACCTTAAAAATGATGAGCACTTTCAAAATATTCATTCATTCATAACTGGTAGAAATTCAAATCCATTAACGCACATGTGCAGATGATACGGTCCTCCTTTCAAACAGTGCTAAAGGACTAGAACAGTTATTTATGTCTGCCGAAACACAAGTCGAGGATCAGAATCTGTGTCTGACTTACAAAAACTAATGTCCACAGACAAAGCGAGATAACAACTGAATATTGAACTAAAGCTCCGAGAGCTGAGAAGTGCCCTAAGCAAGTCTGCTAGCTTGAACCTTAAAAGCGAACCATTCTACAGTAAGTAGCATACCACTATCGTTAGGGAAAGACTGACCACCTAAGTGCATTCAGGCCTATCGAATGTGATGGTTCTATCATATCACAGACCATAGCAGGAAATAGCTTCGAGAAATGTTTCTTTAATAATACAAAAATGTTGCACAGAAGTTTCACCATGACTGACACCTTGCCGTCTTGACAGACGATAGTTTGTAAAATGGAGTTATTTCTCTTCATAACACAAAGCCTGGGCTAAATTTAGATGATCATGTGTTGCCCATGCAGCATGATCCCTCTCTCGGCCTGCCTAGTTTACTCCAGAGGAAAGGTAACACCCCTACATCTGGAACAAGACAAACTGCAGAAGCTGCAGGATCAGCAAAGCAATGCTCTAACTGTCCGTCTGTCAGAGCTTCCATCCTAGACCAGTTGCCAGACCATGGCTTAGGGCCTGGTCTGCCCTGCCATGACATTTAGTCTTTAGGTTGCATTTCCGTGCACTAGGGTAAGGCGTGAACAACTCCCAATTGCACTCCTTTGATTGTCGGGTTTGGTGAGCGCCGCCCAACATTCGGTGCTAACAGAAGCAGGTAGTACCGTCTACGGTCACACTGTAGTTCAGTCATAGTTTCAACATAGAAGACAACATACGAGATATCTAGAGTTACTCACCTTTCTTTGCATTTCATGTATATATTCCGTTTTGGCTGTGATTTCTGCTAAACATATATCAATCTTTCTATCCAGCTCTCGTTCGTTGTACTCATTGGTTACGTAAGTGGCAACTGCCCGTATCATCTGTACCTAGGTGGTGGAGAAGTAATTAATGTTTTACTTATGTTTCAAAGATGGAAAGTAGTAATATAGATTACCGGAAGGCTTAATTAACAAATTGGAACATTAATTATATCAATTATATAAAGACTAGCTGACCCGGCCCAGCTTCGCCCAGTCCCTGGATGGGGAGCATCTCATTTAATTCATATAAGTAGTCATATAAGTTCTCGTTCCCGTTCCCGACTGTCTGTCTGTCTGTCTGTCTGTCTATCTGTCTGTCTGACCCTGCCCGGCATCGCCTAGCTCCTGGTGTGGAGCATCTCATTTAATTCATATAAGTAGTCATATAAGCTCCCGTTCCCGTTCCCGACTATCTATCTGTCTGTCTGTCTATCTGTCTGTCTGTCTGTCTGACCCGGCCCGGCTTCGCCCAGCCCCTGATGGGGAGCATCTCATTTAATTAATATAAGTTCCCATTCCCGTCTGTCTGTCTGTCTGTCTGTCTGTCTGTCTGTCTGTCTGTCTGTCTGTCCCTCCCTCTCTGTCTGTCTGTCTGTCTGCCTGTCTGTCTAATCATTTATTGGTTGCGGTTAGAACAACCTTAGATAAACGAAGACCAACTTACAAAAAGCATTAGAAAGAGCACTTGAAAGATCTTTACATATTCCCCCAAAAATTAACTTGGGTAAATGGAGCGGCGGCAGCAGCAGCAGAAGAAGAAGAAGAAAAAGGAGGAGTGAGGAGGAAGAGGGTGGAGGAGGGAGGAGGAGGGAGGAAGAGATAGGCGGAGAGAGGAGGAGGAGGGAGGAGGAGTAGGGAGGAATAGGAGGGAGGAGGAGGGATTAGGAGGAGGAATGGGAAAGAGGAGAAGGAGGAGGAGGGAGGAGGAGGAAGAGGGAGGAGGAGGAGGAGGAGGAAGGAGGAGGAGGGATGTGGAGGAAGGAGGAGGGAGGAAGAGGGAGGAGGTAGAGCGAGGAGGGAGGAGGAGGAAAAGGGAGGAGAGGAGGAGAGAGGAGGAGGAGAGGGGGAGGAGGGAAGGAGGAGGGAGGAGGAGGGAGGAGGAGGGAGGAGGAGGAAGGGGAAGAAGAGGAGGAAGAGGGAGGAGGAGGAAGAGGAGGGAGAGGGAGGAAGGGGAGGGGAAGAGGAAGAGGGTAGGAGGAGGAGGGGAGAGGAGGAGGGAGAAGGAGGGAGGAGGAGAAGGGAGGAGGATAGAGGAGGGGAAGGAGGGAGGAGGAGGAGGGGGAAAGGAGAAAGGGAGGAGGCGGAGGGAAAAGGGAGAAGGAGGAGAGGAGGGGGGAGGAGAGGGAGGAGGGAGGAGGAGGAGAGGGAGAGGAAGGGGGAGGAGGGGGAGGAGGAAGGAGGGAGGAGGAGGGAGAATAAGGAGGGGAGGAAGGAAAGGCAGGTGGAAGAGGACGAGAAGGGAGAGGAGGGTAGGGAAAAAGGGAGGAGGAGGGGAGGAAGGAGGTGGGAGGGGTAGAGGAGGAGGAGGTAGAGGAGGAGAAGGAAGGAAAGGGAGGAGGAAGAGGAGGAGAAGAGAGGAGGAGGAGGGTGGAGGGAGGAGGTAGAGGGAGGAGAGAGGTAGATGGAGGAGGAGGAAGTAGGATGGAGGAGGAAGAGGGGAGAAGGAGGGAGAAGGAGGAGGAGGAGGAGGGAGAAGGAGGAAGGAGTAGGAGGGATGAGGATGGAGGAGGATAGGAGAGGAAGAGGGAGAAGGAGGAGGGAGAGGGAGGAGAGAGGAGGAGGATGGGGAGGAGGTAGAGGGAGGAGGAGGGAGAAGGAGGAGGAAGGAGGAGGAGAGAGGAGGAGGGGTGTGGAGGGAGGAGGTAGAGGGAGGAGGAGGGAGGAGGAGAAGAGAGGAGGAGGGAGTTCGCCATTCCGAATTCATACTCGTCTAGGTTCTTTGATTTCGGTCCTTCCATTGATTGTTCTTCTACATGACTGTAGATAACTTCCTTACACATAAAAAGATGAATTGTTATTGATATTGCCGTGGCATGGAGGAATATCAGCAGCAGAGTTGATCCAGAAAACCAAAGACCGAGATCTATGGAGAGCCATGAATGCCTACGCCAGCCGGCACGGCACTTGATGATGATGATGATTGCCGTGTGACGATTCTGTGTAGTCACGTCATTATCTTCGCTTTTCCTAGCGTTGTGGTTCGGGGATTCTTTCATCATCATCATCATATATTTACGTACGTATTTAGGGAGGGGGAGGAGGGAGGAGGAGGAAGAAGAAACAAAACTATGACAGTTGGCAGCGCTGGAATGAGAGGAAGACGTGTAGAAAATTTCATCTCAATCGGATGGACCGTTCGCGAGCGCATAAAGGACATACATACAGACGGAGATTGCCTTTTATATATAAGATGTAAAATTATCAGGTATAAAAGCACTTCGCAGAAATAAGTATATCTTCCTCCATCAATCTGCCCCGTTAATCATTTACCATTTCGTATAATTAAGAAAAAAATGTTTACGATTATGGACGCAGGCGTACATATCAGGTTCAACAACAGATTATGTTAAGAATGGAGGTGCAGGCATCAATATCTCATATTCAAACAACCACTGTCAGACAAGATATTGAAAGTACAAGGTCTCTATCAGAAACTTGCTTCTCTGTCTCCCCCCCCCCCCCCCCCCCCATAGCGAACATTTAGCTGACATGGAGCCTTCGTCCGATCGCGCTCATACTATTGTCTGAGTAACATCCTAACCATTACACCAACTACGCCCGCTAAGAGGTATATTCCATCTGGAAAATTATGTACCAGGCATACAGCTGGGATTCAAGCTAAAGAGAAAGCTGCACGCATGATTTACAACACCAACTCTGACTGCCACTGATTACTCATCTCTACTGATACACTATCTGTAATACACTACATCAGGGGTGGGCAAACTACGGTCCGCGGGCCGCATGCGGCCCGCCAAGTGATTTTATGCGGCCCGCGAGGGCATTTAGAAATTTAAAAAATTTAATTCGTTTTTAAGTTATTTTGTTATTTAAGTTATTTTACAGAATTTCGTGTACCGTTATGATGAGTGTCAATAACAAACATAAGATTGAAGCTGAATGTTTTTAATGATGAATGGACAACTAAGTACTGTTTTATAAAAGTTGGTAGCAAATCAGTTTGCTTGTTGTGTCGTGAGTCAGTGGCTGTCTTCAAGGAGTACAACTTAAAAAGATATTATCAAACAAAACATTCCGATTTCGGATACAATTTAACGACCGAAGAGAAGGAAAGGAAATGCCTTGAGTTGGTGAAATATTTGGAGAAACAGGAAAATCTTTTCACTAAACAGTCTTCAATTCAAGATGCTGTAACTCAAGCTAGTCTTGTGCTGTCACACAGAATTGTAAAACAGAACAAGCCATTTTCTGATGGCGAGTTCATCAAGGAATGTTTGCTAGATGCAGCAAACATTATGTGTCTTGAAAAAGAAAAAAAAAAACAGATTTGACAACATTACTTTATCAAGGAGAACTGTGGTCAGACGTGTTGACAAGATCAGTAAAAATTTGATGCATAAACTTCAAGATGCAAGTAAACAATTTTTGTGGTACTCTCTTGCATTGGATGAGAGTACCGATGTACTGCCCAATTATTGATATTTATACGTGGAATAAACACTTCTTTCAAACTCACTGAAGAGTTACTGAGTGTTGAGTCACTCAAAGACACAACCACAGGCCATGAGTCAATGCTGTTACTAACTGTATTGAAAGAACTGGGTTGGTTTGGAACAAGATGGCAAGTGTTACAACTGACGGAGCTTGTGCTTTGACTGGAAAAAAATGTACGTCTGGTAAAGTTGATAAGTGATCAGATAAAAGCAGAATATCCAGACCACACATTATTACCACTTCACTGTGTGATTCATCAAGAAAGTCTGTGTAAAACTGTTTTGAATACCAAGCATGTTATTGCCCAGTTGTCAGTTTCATCAACCTCATCAGATCAAGAGGACTTAATCACAGACAGTTCAAGTCATTACTTGGAAACTGAACATTCCGATGTCCTGAACCACACCACTGTTCGATGGCTGAGTCTCGGCAAGGTGTTGAGGCGAGTGTGGGAACTCAGAGAAGAAATAGTGATGTTCATAGAGATGAAGGGCATTGCATGTGACTTTAATACTAACATTGTCAATAAAGAGTGGCAGTTAGACTTTATGTTTGCCATTGAAATTATGGAAAAGTTAAATGAACTGAATGTCAAACTTCAGGGCAATGGTGTGTTTGCACATGCATTGTATGTATATGTAAAATCATTTCAGGCACAACTCTCACTGTTCTCCAGACAAGCAAGTGAAAAAAGATTGTGTCACTTGCCTTTGCTGAAACAAGAAACCATTTCTGGTGAAATGACTGAAAAATACAAAGCCCAATTAGATGCATTGATTGAAGAATTTGGATGGAGATTCCAAGATTTCAAGAAATTAGAGCCATAGTTCAATATTCTCAGTTCATCTTTTAGTGCAGAAGCTAATACAGCCACAGTAGGAGCTGCTTGACTTACAAGCAGATCATGATTTGAAAGAGAAATTCAAGACAGATGGTTTGCTGGATTTCTATGGATCTTTATCACAAGAATCATTTCCCAACTTGAAAAACTTTGCAGCTAAACTATTATCATTATTTGGATCAACATACATTTGCGAACAAGTATTCTCTTGCAAATCTAAGAATAGGTCTTTATTGTCGGACTGCAACTTGTATGCTGTCATGCGAATTTCAACAAGTAAACTTGCTCCAGATTTCAAGAATATTGTCAAAAATTGCAAGCAGTTACATACATCTCATTAGAAATCAACAACTGCAGTGACAATGTAGTCGCTGTGTGTCTAAATTAAAGCCATTGATAGATAATAAAGAATATTTGTTATAATAACAAGTTGTAAAATCGTGTTAACAAATTAATAAAAGTTTTTCTCCATATTGTCAAATATAATGTTTAAGTGTATAAGTAAAATAAAATTGAAATAATTAGTTATTTATACTGATTAATTAATAACCTATAAATAATCAATAATTACTTATTGTGATAGGTTGCTGTAAACAAAACGATATATATATATATATATATATATATATATATATATATATATATATATATATATATATATATATATATATATATTTTTTTTTTTTTTTTTTTTTTTTTTTTTCCCGCGTTTCCATCCTGTTTCAGGATATTGCGGTCAACACCAGCATCTTTCAGCTGTATGTTGATTCCTAGGCTAGATTACGCTCATCAGCACGCCACGACTTTCTGAGCGACCGGCTCCATACTCTCATAAGTCACTTTTGCGATTCGAACCACTGCTAATTCTCGTCGCGTCACGTGACGAGAGTATTCGGGGTTAGCGGAGAAAGCTGCTAACCCCTCGGCCACGGAGCCATGCGGCCCGCCAATAGCTTTACATGTGTGAATGCGGCCCTCCGCACGAAAAGTTTGCCCACCCCTGCACTACATGATCTCTACAGTGGTAAGCTCCGACAGCTGAGAAGTGCACTAAACAAAGCTGCTACAAGAAAGTGAGTCATACTGCAGTAAGTACCATTCCACTGAGGGGTATCGTGAAATGAAAACAGCAGATGCACTTGAAAAAAAAAAAAAAGCTACTGAAAACAGCAATAACGAAGACTAACACTATTAGAAAAAGAGTTATCCAAGTTATCAGAAAGCTATAGAAGCAACTCAACAATGACTACCACACTCTTGACCGGCAGGGACAGATCATCATTCATGGCTGCAGGACGTGACGTAGGAGACAATAAGCATATACATGAACTTGGTCTGCCTGCTCAACATGTGGACTAAGCACATACATTTCGCAACATATGCTGTAGCGCTAGAGAAGACAGATACGCTAGCTGGCTGAACAACCACTAAACCCCGGTCAGGTTGGAACTAACCAGAAACTATCAACAAGGGTAGAGTGCATCGTGAAATCCTTTCCAGCGGTGTACTCACCTAGAAACAATCGAAAGAATAATAAAATGAAAAAGAAGAAAGAAAGAAAGAAAGAAAGAAAGAAAGAAAGAAGGAAAGAAAGAAAGAAAGAAAGAAAGAAGGAAAGAAAGAAAGAAAGAAAGAAAGAAAGAAAGAAAGAAAGAAAGAAAGAAAGAAAGAAAGAAGATAATAGTAACTTCTATGGATGTGTCGGCCTGTCTATATGAATGTCTGTTCATCCGCCAGTCTCTCTCTCTCTCTCTCTCTCTCTCTCTCTCTCTCTCTGTATATATATATATATATATGGCTAGTGTTAACATATGTGTGTGTCTTCTAGCATCCTTTCTGCAAGTCCTTCCGACTGTCTGTCCATTTCTCTGTCTATCCGTTTGTTTATCTATTAATTTACCCTTATCCTTTCTTTCTACCGCTTCTCTTTTCGGTTAATTGTAACTCAATGAGGCCAGGAGGAAATTAAGACCTGCAGTATCAAATATTAAAACTCCTGCACGTATGGCGCCATTTATATTAATGGTGTCAACAAAAGGACAAATTTATAGCCCCACCCGTGCTGACTGCATAGAATCGCCTGTGAGAATTCTATTCACTCCCACCGTGAACGGGATATTCAGTTACCGGCAGGCAATAAACCAACTGGCAGATTATCTCCAAGCAAGAGAGTCTCCATAGAGGCATTGCGTAGTAACTCATCGATGAATGCTACATGCTCTGGTACCCTTGAAGAAGCTGTGTGTAATATGGCCTGTGTTGAGATAGCGTAATAGTTTAAATAATGGCGTGTTAGTGCAGCCGGGTTTAATCCACGGTCGAGGATATATTTTTCACAATCGTACAGTAGCTTAAGACCGACTGTCTGCAGCTAAGGGGTAGTCAACGCGTTTCAGAATACTGATACTGAGTACGAAATCAGCTGCAGGCAATTTGGAAGCAGACCGCCTTGAGTTGATTTTTAACACTGCTATGAGTGTCGGTCGTTCAGAAAGCAATAGCAAACTGTTATGTTAGTTGCATATGCTTAACAGGACGAAAGTCAACACCAGCATTTTTTGGTAAGTTTACGCTCAGTAGTTTTCCATTGCTTTCTGAACGATCAGCACATATATCATTTAGTAAAACAACAAACGCAAGGTGGTCTGTTGCCAAATCGCCAGCAGCTGTGTTTCGAACGCGGGTATACGGGATTACGAACTGCGTCCAGAACACCTTCGCCACGGAGCCGGCATAAAAGCAAATTAATTAACGTGAAACTGCCTAGAAAATCAAAGACAGCTGAAAATGCTGGGTTTGATTGCACCGTCCTGTACAGGGCTAGCAACTAATCGGTTGTTTTCACAGTGCCTTAGAAGAATAGCCGTGACACAGCGGCCAGTCGCTTGTCTGTTGGCCCGGAAGTACGGGCTCAAGCCCTCATCTCGGCAGATGTAAAAAATATCACCCTAGGCACCTAAGTGGACCCAACCTAAACTGGGTACCAGACAATCTCTTGGTCACGTAAAGGTAGACGTCTGATATTTTAGACCACATCACCCACCGAGTGCCTACTGGTCTAAAAAAATATGAGGCTAGACACCATATACCTAATGTGGGCAGTCTCCGTGTCCAAGTGGTCAAGCCGTTTGCCTTGCGCTCCCAAGGTCGTCAGTTCGATTCAGGGCTACGCCTTTCGGTTCACGAGTGTATTTTTCTCGGAGACTCCTGGGGGTTGTTGCTGGAGCTACAGAGTTCGTGAATTGTGCGACGCTTTCTGCATCCTTTCGACTTTTAAGACTGTAAAGACCCAATGTGCAACAATGTGCGTAAAAGCATCTTTTACCTACGCGGCGGTATGGTCTAATGTTACATGAGGGCCAGAAATGTCTACCCTAAAGACAGGCGACGCGGAAAGCACCTGGCTAACCAACCACATGATGCGGTGATCGACTTTACATGAAGACACGTGATTTATAACCATATGGCAGCATTTTTAATGAAGTTATCTTTATGTTGTTTTCCAGTTAATTCTTCTTTTTTCTTTCGCCTTTTATACCCCATTGGGGCAATAGGCCCCAAATACCCCGAAGCCTTCCTATCCTTAGCTAACCCATGCAGCTGCGTCCATGTCCTTTCTATGTTATTCATTCCTGTCTCTATTTATCTTCTCCTTGTGTTTTTTTTTCTTTTTAATCATCACTCTATTTCTATTGCCGAATGGGTTCCAGACACAAGTCTATCTAATTAATCATTCCCAGATTTTCTCAATGTTTGTCCTACCCAACGCCAGCCTTCTTCAGCTCTTGATTCACTGGTATCTGTTTAATTGTTTTTAATTGTTCTGTCATACCATTGCTGATTCTGTCATACCATGTTAGTCCCTCAATTTGACAGGTGTTTGTCTTTTAACGATCATGTGGAGGCTTTGGTGGTGAAGGCTGGTAGGACACTTAATACATTGAATGCAGGGGTCCGGGGAATCAACAGGCTGATATGCTGGCAGGGAATGCACCTCTTGGTGGTAGATTGCCTATGGACAAGGGGGAGGTGGTCGTGAGCTTGTGGGACCAGATGGAGAAGGTGTGGGAACAGATTGAGAACCCGTATGTGAAAGGAATAAGATTGCGGGGGATTTGCAGGAATCTCAAAACTGAGAGGGAAGACCAGGAGAATTTTAAATCAGATAGCAGTGGGAGCGATTAGTAGTATGACTCTTAGCTGGCTGTTGAACGAGAGGAGGGAGCACTTATGGGAATGTTCTGAGTCCAGTGGTGTCGGTTCTTAACTCAGCTCAACTCCCTCAATTTTGCGCAGGCACCTATTAATGAATGTGTGTAGTTTATTACTAATGGTTTTAGTCGTTCTCCATGGACAAACAACGGCTGGGTTGGGGGTCATGCTTTGGGCGTTATGCTGGCAATGGCATGAGCACAGTCGGACAAGTATTTGATATAAGCTCTCATTCGTGTGCTACGGGAGGGAAAGACTGGTAATCTATTCCTTCGTGCTCTCAGGCCTACAAAATGTGATGGTGCTAACACTTCCCACTCCCCCAGCAAGTTCCTGTTACTGGACCTTTTGTTCTGTTCAAGTATATTAAAATATTCCAATAGTGCTATCATAATAACGTCCGCAATGACAACCTACCCTGGCATCCTCGAGCTCTGAGTTATGTTCCCCTTCCATCTGAACAACTGCACCAGATGATTCTGCCAGCTTATCTGCTTCTTTGGTTAGCTCCTTGATTTTAGCTTGTTCCTGCGCAACATGGCGTTCGAGATGACCCATGTTGTCACAGATCCGCGCAATCTCTTCCAACTGCTGCACATTGGATTCTGGAAATACGGTCTTCAGATCTCTGAGGTCCAAGTTGCCTATGCTGGTATTGTCTGCACTGCTGCTGCTGCTCTCGCTGCTGTGGCTGTTCAGGTAGGAGTTCTGAACGTAATCCAGTCCATTTTGCTGAACTCGATGCAAGTGGATCTGTTTGACAATAGATAAAACATTTTCAGATTGCAGAAATGTACAGCTGCTCAAATGCATCACCCCCAGGCGCTAACACGTCTGTCTGTCTGTCTGTCTGTCTGTCTGTCTGTCTGTCTGTCTGTCTGTCTGTTCTGTTGTTTGTCTGTCTCTGTCTGTCTGTCTGTCTGTCTGTCGGTCGGTCGGTCGGTCGGTCGGTCGGTCGGTCGGTCGGTCGGTCGTCGGTCGGTCAGTCGGACGGTTGGTGGTCGGTCTGTCTATTGCTATGTCTCTCTGACTACCTATCTGCCTGCGTGCATGTCTATCTGTCTAGTTCTACACAAAAGGGAAGCCACCACACAGCACATTCTGCATAATGCCTATGAGGCAGTGTTAAAGTGTAATAAAAACATATGTTAGGGTACTAATAATAAGCATATGGTATCCGTTGGCCCACTATACCGTAATGGGCGTGAAGTGATAAAGCTCAATACAAAGTGAAATAATTATGAACATAGGTGGAAAGTTCCAATCTACATGCCGCAGTTTATTAAGGAAAATCGCCGAAAGCCACTTTAGGGGGCTGGACTGGTCCCAAAGTTGTACTCTATTGAACAAAAGCCCATCTTTCCAACCAGGATTAATCTTGACAGCACTGAACAAATTAATAATCTAACAGACATAATAAAACATTTCACTTTTATTGTCTTATCTTATCTTACCTTCACAACAAATAAAATGTAGAGTAAAGGTCCCTTCTCCACATATAGATGTGCATTGGGTATTTGTTCCTATCTTCACATTTCATACATCAATCAACACTCAATGAGTTTTGTTTTGTTTTTGCGCTCGCTCGCTTTGAACTCAAGCGTAGTCCATACACACTATTTATAGTAGTGATGGACTGAATTTTGGCGTGTGGATTAGCTTTCCCTATTAGCAGTGTCCCTCGCCATTAGGCGCACCCATTCCGACTTCAGAGGTACTTGTAATTTACGACCCCAAGTCAAGGACGACAGGTCAACATTTTAGTCCAGCTACCAGTTTAGGGAGTTAAACCGCTTGCCTCGGCATCAGCACAACGGATGTTTAAGAACTCGCGTTCTTACCCATTCAGCCATGCGGACCTGCACTCGATGAATGTTGTGGTCAGTATCACGCCACCCGTCTGTCCTTCCCAGAAGATTTCCTGGTACCCATTCCAGGCTGGGTGAACCTGCTAGCCAAGGTCAGTTTTATTAACATTCCCGCCCGATGAACATTCGAACACATGACCACGGGTCAAGCAGGCAAGTGTGCTAGCCACTGGGCTACCGTGACTCTCGCCACAAAACAAATGCTGGAAATAAAAATAAAAAGTCAGCATGGCTGAATGGATAAGAACGCACTGTCTTAAAGCCCCAATGTGCTGATGCCGAGGTGAGGGGTTCAACCCCTAGACCGGATAGTGGGACTAAAATGTTGACTTCTCGTCCCCCCCCCCCCCCCAACCCTCCCCTACCATGACGTGGGGACGTAAATTACAAGCATAAAAAAACTAAACACAGAGTATAAACCCATGGAATAGAGTGGCAGAAAAGGACATACCAAGACAGTTTACTGCACGAAGTACACAGGGAAACATACCCTTGCCTCGTGTTTGTCAATGAGTGTGTCTGTTTCCTGGATTCTGTCATTTAAGTCCTGGATCTTACGTTCCTGGCTCACTACCAACTTGACCAGTTGCTCCAGTGTTCGAAACCTTGAACATTCTGTATATTCTGGTTTGGTGTGGTGCCTGTGAAAGTCAAGGTGTGAAGGAAAGTGATAAGTGGCCTGGATGAGGTCTGTATTAAATCAATCGTGGTATGCATCCACTCGAGATTTCTCTTGAAGCTAAAAACACCACGAAGACACCTGAAGGTGAACATGTACTGTCACTACACCATCACTCATTTCAAACTTTGTGGGGGGAAAGTTTTGTTTTCAAGATTACACGCACTTTAATAATGCATTTCGAAGATAAATGTAATTATGCGTATTGCAAATTTTTTTTTTTTTTTTTTTCCCGCGTTTCCATCCTGTTTCAGGATATTGCGGTCAACACCAGCATCTTTCAGCTGTATGTTGATTCCTAGGCTAGATTACGCTCATCAGCACGCCACGACTTTCTGAGCGACCGGCTCCATACTCTCATAAGTCACTTTTGCGATTCGAACCACTGCTAATTCTCGTCGCGTCACGTGACGAGAGTATTCGGGGTTAGCGGAGAAAGCTGCTAACCCCTCGGCCACGGAGCCGGTGTATTGCAAATTACTAAACTTTAATTACATGTTTTGAAGATTACACAATTTAATAGTGTGTTTTGAACATTAAGCAATTTAATTATGTGTTTTGAAGATTACAAAACTTGAATTATATGCTTTGAGACAAAGGTTCCTGAAATTGTATTCTCAAGACATGTAATAAGAGTCTAAGTATCAGGCTCAGAAGTTATCGGTTCAAATCCCAGTATAAGATTGGAATTTATGTTTCTAAACCCATTGGTTTGTAATTAGATCCCTTGATCGCTTTACTAATTACATCAGAAACCTAGCTTTCTCAGATGAGGGTGAACCACAGGACATCCTCTGTGTATAGACCATGAACATTTCACTGCAGTAAGAAATAGTAAATAATTGGCCGTCATGCCACTGCTCTGGCAAAATTATTAGGAAAGAAAAAATATGCAGCGGTAGATGGTGCCAAAATCATGAAGAGAATCTGTCTAAATAAAGTAAACTTTACACAAATACATGTCGACGAGTTGGACACACTGGCTTCTGGTGTGCATAACTAGGTGTGACCAACTCCCGTTAAAAATAGGACCGAGGAATTAAAATATCACCTATGGTAGAAATTCTGATCACTTCAGCTAGAATGGGAGAAACAAAAACAAAACTGTTCATTTGAATCAATTGATCAATACTTCTTACATAGATTACTAAATTTAACAATGAGGAACCTTCATAATTAACTACATATACTTTTATTCAATGTTATTATGTCATCAGTTTCGACTCAAGGCTTTCTGACATAATCAAGTGTATTTACTTTTATTCTAAAAATTTACGTTGTAATTTTCGACACAAGGCTGTCTATCATAGTTAACTGCATATACTTTTATTCGATGATTTTACGTTGTCAATTCGACACAAGAGTATCTAACATTGACATATCTGCATACACTTATATTCGATTACTTTGTATTCTCATTTTCGACCTAGGCTGTTTAACACAATCATCTGCATTATGCTGTTATCCGAAACATTATTTTGTCAGTTTCGAAACAGTTAAAGTAATTAAGTTCATTTATTCATATTCAATGACTTTACATTGCTAGCTTTTGGCATAAGGCTATCTAACAAAGTCAAAGTATATAGCGGGTTCAACCCCTGCACCGGTCACTTGGACTAAAATTTTGAATTCTCATCCTTGACTTGGGGGACGTAAATTACAAATACCTAAGAAGTAGAAATAGGTTCTCCTGATGGTGGGGTGCACTCGTAATAGGGGAAGCTAATCCGCACGCAAAAATCAGTTCAGTGCAAAAGAAATAGTAGCACGAGTATGCACTACAAAGCCAGTGAACACCCCCCCCCCTCCCCCCCCCCCCCCCCCAAAAAAAAAACACTTTTATTCCATAAATTTACGTTGTCATTTTCGAAATAAAACTGTCTACATAGTTAAGTGCAAATATTTTTGTTTGATGGTTTTACGTTGTCAATTCGACATAAGGCGATTTAGCATAGTCAACTACATATATTTATATTCGATGACTTTGTGTCGTCAATTTCGACACAAGGCTATTTAAAATAAGCATCTGCATATACTTATATTCGATAACTTTACATAGTTAGTTTCGACACAAGGCTTGTTAGTTTCAACACAAGGCTATCTCATTAATTAATTTATTCATTCAGTAGCATGTCCTTTGCAAAACCTGGCTCCCATAACAACCTTCCGGAAAATCTCTCGATCATAAGCAAGATGTCCCGCGTCCGATACCCCCGGCTGGAGATTATCCGTCACATCCTGCATCCATCTTATCTTTCGCCTTCCTCTTTCTCTCTTCCCATTATTGTTCTTTCCAAACTTTCGTGATGTTTCAAGTGACCATAATATTTTCTTTGGTTTGTCGTCTTTAATTCAAAGGCTTCGGGCGGAAGAGCGCAATTGGGAGGGTGCAAGCCTTATCCTGGTGCGAGGAAATGCAACCCAAAGACAAAATAAGTCATGGCAGGGCAGACCAGGCCTTAAGCCTTGGTTGGCAGCTGGTCTAGGATCGAAGCTCCGACAGGCGGACAGTTAGAGCATTGCTTTGCTGATCCGGCAGCTTCTGCAGCTTGTCTTGTTCCAGATGTATAGGTGTTAACTTTCCTTTGGAGTGAACTAGGCAGGCCGAGAGAGGGATCATGCTGCATGGGCAACATGTGGTTTCTTTATTTTATCCCAGGCTTTGTGCTATGGAGAGGCAATAACTCCATCCCTGGTCTTAACCGGTCTCGGAATCAAAGCGAGAGGCAACTGCTACTGGTTATAAGTCCTTGTCAGTTGGCGTAGACATGGGGCGCCACGCGTTGCCTCTGACGGTGGGAGACACCTACAGGTGTCACTGATCAGCTACCGCCCGCCTCACGCCTCAAGCTGGGCAGCCCCCGGCCAATTGGGTGCTGATCCGCCACAGTCTGCCTGCTTCAATGGGTGCTTGGGGCTAGGACAAAATCTGAATCGCAGGCTGTAAAACCAATGCACCAGGTACTAATAAAAAGAATTATAGAAAACTCAAGCTACGACTTGCAACCTGGAACGAGAGAACCATGTGTCTAGGATTTTCCACTGACTTGACAAATATTGACGATGTGAGAAAAACGGCTGTGATTGATGCTGAACTCAATCATCTTAACATTGATATTGCTGGCCTGTAGGAGACTCGCCTCGCTGAGGAAGGGTCACTCAGGGAAAACAATTACACCTTTTTTTGGAAGGGAAGAGGGCAGGCAGAAAAAAGGCAACATGGTGTGGGCTTTGCAGTGAAGAATTCGCTACTGGGAATGATTGATATCCCAGCTGGAGGTAATGAAAGATTATTATCACTGCGCTTGGCAACCTCTTGTGGATTTGCCACCATTCTCACTGCATATGCACCGACACTCGCTTCCTCTGATGATGTGAAGGATACGTTCTATGAGCAGCTAGACTCTGTGATCAAGGCAGTTCCGAAATCGGACTACATTTATATGCTCGGTGATTTCAATGCTCGTGTGGGCAAGGACTCGAGTTCATGGCCAGTGTGCCTTGGAAAATACAACATCGGTCGCATGAATGATAATGGGCAAAGGCTGCTGGAGCATTGCACTAGAAATGACTTATGTATTACAACCTCCTTTTTTAAAACAAAAGAGCTGCATAAGGTCACATGGAAACATCCAAGATCCGGCCATTGGCATCAGCTGGACTTCATTATCACACGGAGACAACATTTGAACCATACATCATTAACTCGAAGTTACCACAGTGCTGACTGTGATACAGATCATTCTTTGGTTGTTGCAAGGGTTAGACTGAGACCAAAGAGAATCTACACAGCTAAACACAAGTCTAGCCCCAGGATTAATATTATTAACACTCACGATCCTGGAAAGTGCTTTGAATTTCAACAGCAACTTGAAGACGCTTTCAATGATACATCAGAAAATTGTATAGTAAATGATAAATGGAGTAAACTTAAGGAAACTATTTATAAAACAGCGGTAGAGGTGTACGGCACTGTGGATCATAAGAGGCAGGACTGGTTTGCGGCAAACAGCCAGATACTGCAGCCCTTGATTGATAAAAAGAAGATAGCTCTCTTAAGAAACAAGGAAAGACCAACGCGTAACACTCTGAGTGAGCTGAAGCAAGCGAGGAAGGATGTACAAAAGGCTGCCAGGCAGTGTGCGAATGACTATTGGATCAAGTTATGTGAGTCCATTCAAATCGCAAGTGATAAGGGAAACATCAGAAGCATGTATGAAGGGATAAAGAAAGCCTGTGGTCCAATGATCAAAAGAAGTGCACCGCTGAAAACCTTGACTGGAGAAATCATCACTGATAAGAAACAGCAGATGGATAGATGGGTCGAGCACTATTTAGAGCTTTACTCAAGTGAGACCAAGCTAGCGGATGATGCCCTCAACGCCATAGAGGCCCTGCCAACTCTTGACCACATGGACACACTTCCCACTATAACAGAAGTTAAGTGTGCTATAAATGAGCTTGCATCTGGCAAGGCTCCAGGTAAGGATGGGATTCCAATAGAGGTAATCAGAAGTGGGCAAGACACACTCGCTCTACAGATCCACCAGCTAATAGAGCTATGCTGGCGAGAAGGACAAGTCCCACAGGATTTCAAAGATTCAAACATCATAACGCTGTACAAGAACAAGGGAGATCGGAGCGACTGTAACAACTATAGGGGTATCTCACTTCTGTGTATTGTTGGGAAAGTATTTGCCAGAATTGTCCTGCGCAGACTTCAAGTCCTGGGAGATCAAGTCTACCCCGAATCACAGTGCGGCTTCCGTCAGAACTGGTCTACCATTGATATGATATTCTCATTGCGACAGATGCAAGAAAAATGCCGGGAACAAAATCAGCCACTGTTTATTGCCTTCATCGACCTCACAAAGGCATTCGATTTGGTCAGTCGTGAGGGTCTGTTCAAAGCACTAAAGAAGATTGGCTGCCCACCAACTCTTCTGTCCATTGTGGAATCGTTCCACACAGGCATGAAGGGTATAATCAAGTTTGATGGCTCAACTTCAGAAGAGTTTGAAATCAAGAGTGGAGTTAAGCAAGGTTGTGTACTAGCCCCCACCCTCTTTGGGATATACTTTTCACTTCTACTGAAATATGCCTTTCGTGATCAGGATGACGGTATATACATTCACTCACGCTCAGATGGTGGCCTCTATAATGCTCAGAGATTGAAGGCCAAGACCAAAATTAGGAGGGTACTAATCAGAGAGTTGCTTTTTGCGGATGATGCTGCGATTACGACCCACTCTGAGGAAGAATTACAACATCTACTATCTGCATTCTCCAATGCTTGTTCTGAATTTGGTTTAACAATTAACAAAAAGAAGACACAGATTATGTCACAAGGTGCACATGGTGTACCATCAATCTTTATTGACGACGCCGAATTGGAGATAGTAGACCATTTTACATATCTAGGATCAGAGGTAAATAGCAAATTATCCCTCGATCAGGAAATCAACATCCGGATTGGCAAGGCAGCAACAACAATGAACATGTTAGCAAAAAGAGTCTGGGAGAACAGGAAGCTTACTGCCAAAACAAAAGTCGTCTACCAAGATATATATATATCCCTTTTATTCTATGAATTTATGTTGTTAGTTTCGACACAGGCTACCTAACGGACATGCACCTGAACAGACACTCCAGTAGGGAGGTACAGCTTGTTAAAAGATAAGACAAAGCAATAGCTGTGAAACCGTTGTACTTATTAACATAATAGAAGATGTAAGGACGTCTTCCGTGCATTGGGGCGTGCTGTTCAACACTGGAAGACATAATCCGCGATCAATATTATGCTTGGAGGAAAGATTCGAAGGCACACGTACAAGAAGCAGATGTGATAATGGGACAACAACACAATCAAAAGAAGGGATGAACTAGAGGTGTTAGTCATTACGACCAGAGACAGAGAACGCTGGTGATGCGTTGCAGACTAAAGAGTTCCCCAGTAGTTGTCCAGATCAGCTTGTGTTTTCTTTATTTTGGTTTAGTTTATTATTCATTTTGTAACTCTAGTATTTTAAACTTTCACGTCAGAATATTGCCTTCTGCAATCTACGACTTGTCTCAAGCCTCATTCCCGATGTATTGTTGCCAGATCTACTTTAAAATAGCTTTTCATGATATTGGTAGTTTTCTAACTGGAACCTCAAAGATCAGTCCGTTGTTGTTGCTGCATTACAAGAAAATGCATGGGTTGATACTATGCACTTCTCTCTCTATAATAATCACGTATTTGCTCTTGATCTCATCTTTCTTATGAATACATCAAACAAAAACGTAAAGTGGAAAGGATTAGCTTTACAATCACAAGTTGCAGAGTGGGCGTTTTTGCTATAAAGCTGTCATCGCCATTCTAAACCAAAACTATAAATACATAAATAAAACTACATTTAAAAAAAAAATTAAACAAATAACCGTTAGCTCCTTGCCGTCTTGGCAGAAGATAGTTTGTTACATTGTACTTAAATAAAAACAAAGCATAATAACTACAACCCATGACGGTAGCGAATGTGACTGAACAGACCAATTTACGGGGTAAATGTTTGTCTACAATGGATACATGTGAACACACGGTCATTTCCACCATCATGCTACATCTGACGTCTCAAACGCTCAGTGTGTGATTTATATGCAATCATTTGCTTCTTTTTCTTCAATGGATTCCTGTTCTTTTCCATCATCAAACACGATCAGCGGCGGCTTGCTCCCAAGGCGCAATATCAATGACTGTATCTATCATGAGGGGTTAACGGCTTTCTCCATAATCCCTTATATCCACGTGAGGAACTCACCTGCGCGAGATTCGGCAGCGGATCACGTCACATTGGTTCCTTAATGGGTATGTGAGCCGGTCGCTCAGAAAGCAATGGCAAACTACTAAGCGTAATCTTGCCAACAACATCAACAACAGCTGAAAAATGAAGGTGTTGCTGCAACGTTCTGTAAGGGATATGCGACTTTTAAAACAAAATCTATCATGTCCCGCTTACACATGCCACTTAGCTATAAAACACGGATCCTCGAGAAAACCCATTGTGTATCGTCTTACACATCAGAGCATTCAAATCAAACTCTTAACAACAAAAATCTAATTTAAGTTGTCTCTTGACGTCCATTTCATTCTTGTCTGAAAGTGTAGATCAATAGCTGTGACTGTCTATACAAAACCACTTCCCCCATTTGACGTTCCATTACTGCTGTCAAGAATGTTTCTTGTCGTTCTCTATAATGATGACGTGGTTAATCCCTCTGTACTGGTCCTTTATTCAGCGTCTACTTACCTGTAATGCCAACACAATGGCGATGGGGTTACGAATGCAATTTGCAATCCCGCATACCGCGTCCGAAACACAGCTGCGATCGATATGGCAGAAGACCGTCTTGCGTTGGATTTCACACAACGGTATGAGTGCCAATCGTTCAGAAAGCAAACTACTGAACGTAAATGTGCCAAGAAATCACAAACAGCCAAAAAATTATGAGGCTGACTGCAACGTCCTGTAAAGGATAAGCAACTAACTTTTACCTGCATTGTGTGCTGTGCCTTTCCTTGTGTCTGCTGGACTTTTTATGACGCCGTCGACTGCGCGTGTACTAAACTAGACTCTCCCGGAAGGAAGTAATCATCAAGGCTGCGCATGCTCAGTTGAACATTTGGTTGCTCCTCGCCCCAAAAAGACCAAACTTTGAGGATCTTTGTTCTTGCCTGTTTAAATACAAACAAACAAAACGTGAAATCGAAACAATGTAAAGAAGATACAAGTAGTGGATGTAGACGTGGTGGGATAGTGATTAGCCTTCATACTTTCCAAGATGTGATCCTGTATCAAACGTCTGCAGCGGCATTATCATCATTATAATGTTTTTGCCAGTTGGTGAAGCCGCCTATGTCTCTCTACATATCTCGGTCCTTGGTGCTCTGGACAACTCTGTTGATGATATTGCACCATGCTACAGTCTCAGTCCATACAGTATCATTTCTCTAGCTCTGCCTGTGCCTCTTCTCCCACTGATCTTTCCGGTTGTTGCAATGTTTTCCACAACCTCTTTTCTCATTATATTATCCAATAATGACGTGTGTATCTTTTTTTTTAATAGTTGTTTATAATGTTCTACTTTCATTCGCCTTTTCTGGGCAATTGTCGTTAGTTACTCTGACAGTCCAAGGCATTCACAACATTCGAATCAGTAACCACACCTCCGTTGCTTCACAGCTCTTCTTAATTTGTTCATTCAAGTTCTATGATTTACTGCCGTATATTAGAACAGCTTACATATAATATTCGAGTACTGTCTTTCTGACATTCAATGACAATGACTGACTTCATAACATACACTTCATTTTCTGAAATGCAGCTTTTGCTTGACCTATTCTGCTAATTTATAATAGCAGTTATGTTACGCATCTTCCGTCTGATGTTGTGATTGTCCCTAGGTATTTACATTCAGCTATGTCCGGTGTAATTTGTGTGGCCAGAGGGCTCTACTGCAAATATAATGTTGCATGTATTTTGCAGGAAGGTTGCGATCAACCCCAAATCCAAGTTGATTTACTAGGTAGTTTTACGTTCAGTAGGTAGACATTGCTTTCTGAACGAGAAGTCAACGTTCAAGTCCAAACTGACCGATCGATGTAGGAAACGATCCCAATACCCGCGGTCAGTGTACAGGAAGGTTAGTCTGGAGCGCTCTTATACACTCGGCCACGTTGGTCTCTACGGTAAATAAAGCCTCATCAAATGGCTGCCATTTTGCATAATCCCAATAGGGTTCACGGCGTGGATAAACGTCCTTTACTTAATTAGCTCTGGCCATGTCGTGATGTTGTCTGTGGATTTGTTGTATCTGAACGTCCTCTAACTCACTGTTTCTGAACCTTATTTGGCCCATGCACCCCTTCACCATATGTTCAGAATGTCAATCCCCCCCCCCCCTTTTCGTATTTCCTCCCTATAAATTCCCCCATCCCTACACAGTATACGTAAAAATGGAAGCGAAATTTTAATAAAATATAATAGAACAAGTCAGTAGTGCATATCCCTGACCGGATCCGGAAACAGTCCCGGATCACGCGTGTGAAGCGGGTGTGTAACCACGGAAACACGGGACACCCCCAACTATCAAAACAAAAACCCTCACAACGCTACCCATCGTGGGCTATGCCCAAGACCCCAATCGCCGCGAGAGTCCGTCAACGAGGGGACCCGAACGATCAGGACTTCTCACTGGCAAGGAACACCAGGCCTCCTAAATCCTTTGAGCAATAATAAATTGATTAGTGGTTGTTTGGGGATTTGAAATTTAAATTTTTGGCAAAACCCATACTGGCAACGCCGATCGCATTCTGGTATGAACCTAAGGCCTATCCACGTCAATATGGAAGCACTATACTCGAGTTCGCCCTCAATTGAGCTCGTCAGTAGTGCATATCCCTGACCGGATCCGGAAACAGTCCCGGATCACGCGTGTGAAGCGGGTGTGTAACCACGCGGCACACACTGGACACACCAAACTATCACAACAGAACCTCACAACGCTACCCATCGTAGGCTAGCCCAATTAAATTTCAAATCCCGAAAAAACCCACTAATAAATGATTATGCCCCCGGTTTAGGAGGCCTGGTGTTCCTTCCAGTGAGAAGTCCTGACTTTGGGGTCCCATCGTTTGGACGGAGGGTCGCGGCGATTGGGCAATCTGGCTACCTACGATGGGTAGCGTTGTGAGGTTCTGTTGTGATAGTTTAGTGTGTCCAGTGTGTGCCGCGTGGTACACACCCGCTTCACACGCGTGATCCGGGACTGTTTCCGGATCCGGTCAGGGATATGCACTACTGACGAGCTCAAATGAGGGCGAAACTCGAGTATAGTGCTTCCATATTGACGTGGATAGGCCTTAGGTTCATACCAGAATGCGATCGGCGTTGCCAGTAGTGGGTTGTGCTCAATATTTAAATTTCAAATCCCGAAACAACCACATAATCAATACTAGAACAAGTCTAGACGTCTACATAAAACGTCATTTGTGGGTCTACTTACGTTATAAAACGAGTTTCAGAAGGGCGAGAAGTACAGAACCGTAAAGTATGGAGGGAAAAACAATATCAAGTAATGGGTTCTTGTATTAACGCGATCTTAAATAATCTTAACACCCCCCCCCCCTCCCCCCCAGGAAACCCTAAAATCCCCACCCGTTGAAAACCACTGCTCTAGTTCTTTTGTCGGTAGACTTTATCCTGATACTAGTATTCAGCAGATTGCTATGTTGTTTGATGTAACCAACCTAATTTGTCTTTCATATTTTTTATTTCCTTCAGCAGCACTATTTATATATTGATTTGTACTATCATTAAATAGTGTATTTTGTAAACACCTCTGTGATGACGTAATCGTTAGTGCAGTCGTATGCCTTCACAGTGGTCTAGAGTTCGACCTTCAACAGTGGCCGCTTTGCGTTTTGTATCAGTTAGTTCGATTCAGGGATTGACCCAGCCAAGTAAAATAGGAACCATAGTTCTAGTAAAAACCATAGTTCTGTCAATGTAACGTTAAACATGTGCCGTCAGATCGGGAAAAATACGGGCCTAACACAATTTATGCCATGTAAGCCAATACCATTTATACCTTATAGCAGGTATATGGGCTGGAGTATATTTTATACAGCGATGTTTACTTGGTAGCGTGGCGTGGTGTGCCTAGCTTACAGCCATGAAGGAAGGCCATGATGGAAGGCCATGAAGGAAGGTCATGATGGAAGGTCATGATGGAAGGTCATGATGGAAGGTCATGATAGAAGGCCATGAAGGAAGGTCAGCAGGAAGGCCATGAAGGAAGGCCATGCAGGAAGGCAATGAAGTTTGGCCATCAGGGAAGGCTATGAGGGAAGGCCATGAAGGAAGGCCATGATGGAAGGCCATGATGGAAGGCCATGATGGAAGGCCATGATGGAAGGCCATGAGGAAAGGCCATGAAGGAAGGCTATGCTGGAAGGTCATGAAGGAAGGCCATGATAGAAGGCCATGACAGAAGGCCATGAAGGAAGGCCATGGAGGAAGGCCATGATAGAAGGCCATGGAGGAAGGCCATGATAGAAGGCCATGATGGAAGGCCATGAGGAAAGGCCATGATGGAAGACCCTGAGGGAAGGCCATGAGGGAAGGCCATGAAGGAAGGCCATGAGGGAAGGCCATGAGGGAAGGCCATGAAGGAAGGCAACGAGGGAAGGCTAAGTGGGTTAAAAGAACAGTTCCATAGCATGCCCTGATGTGGATATGCGAAGTGTTAGAACCATCACATGTTCTTGGTCTGAATGCATGGAGGAATCGGTGACTAGCATTTCTCTCCATTTGCAAACGACGAGAGCTGGTATCGAATCCTTGTCCGACAGCGCTCACGACATTATCAGCATACCGTGCTAACCATTATACTAACGCGCTCGCTAAGTTTTTAAACAGAGCAATAAGTATTAATATGTACGCTGTGCTGTTCTTATGAAGAGTTAAAATAGCAAAGGCTCTTGTTTAAAAACCGATCGGTTAAAGATTTAAACATGTTTTTATGTTTTGTATCGGTTTCCGTATTATGCTATATCGTATTTCACATTCGTTCTGTATAACCATGTTTAACGTGCTATTGTGTGGGCAAACAAGATAACCTATTAGAATGAAAAGGTAGCATTACATATCATCATATCTGTTACATGACAATGTAATAACGGCTCGTAAACCGCACTACACACAAACATAAAAAATTACATGTCAGGAGTCGTGTTGCTGCTGTTGTTGTTACGGTTGATGTTGTGGTAACTAATGATCTTATGTAGTCTGAGTTGTCACCCTGTGTCTCAAGGCCAAGTGCCGTCTCGGATCTAATGCATCTTTCTCATACGTTGCTCTTTTGGTAGACTTTTCTTTTTCGGGAGCTCGCTTTGAACTCAAGCGTAGTACCTACACGTGCTACTATTTCTAGTGCACAACACTGATTGTTCTGTGTGGATTTGCTTTCCCTATTACCGGTGTCCCTCGCCATCAGGTGAATCCCACTCCGACTTCAAAGGCACTTGTAATTTACGTCCCAAAGTCAAGGACGAGAAGTCAACATTTTAGTCCAACTGACCGGTTTAGGGGTTGAACCAGCTACCTCGGCATCAGCACATGGGATTTATCAGAACGAGCGCTCTTATCCATTCGGCCATGATGTTGATGTTGTGACCATTATTGACCCCATGTAATTTGGGTTGTCCCCATGTCTCTCAGGTCCATCTAGTCTCTCGGATCGACTACTTGTTTCACATGTAGCTCTGCTGGTAAACGTAATCGCCAAGCTCCGCGACGATAATAAGCGTGGTCTAACATTGCTACCATCTCACACTATGACCTGTTCTTAATCATGTCTGTATTATGTCACAGAAGTTTCATTTAACCAAACCATCTAGGTATGTATTACTTTGTCTTCATCTTGCTCTTTTCCCCATCAGGTTTGCCAACTGTCATTTTATGTGTGTGTGTGTGTCCTCACAACATGCCCAAGCAGTCTGACCCGCTACATCTCATTTCTCTAATTGATCTATCATTTTCGTCTGCTTCCTGGAGGATTGCCTCGTTATTTCCTGTTCTTAGTTTTATTTACATGTTCCAGGTCTCACGTACATATTGCCCATATCTCGTGTGCATATTTTCACTGTCCCATGTGATTATTATTCATGTCTCTCATACATATCATCCAGGTCTCACATACATATTATCCAGGTCTCACGTACTTATTATCCAGGTCTCACGTACATATCATCCAGGTCTCATGTACATATTATCCAGGTCTCAAGTACACATTATCCAGATCTCAGTTACATTTTATCCAGGTCTCACATCCATATCACCTAGGTCTCAAGTACAAATTGTGCAGGCCTCGCGTACATATTACCAAAGTCACACAGTACGTATGACCTAATTTCAAGCACGCCGTACTCGACCAATCCTCAGGTAGTACTGATATGTTTTCTATCGCTCCACTCCAAAATCTGAACTCTTTCTGTCGCAACCAGGAATTGCTTTAACATACTCTGCTCAAGTAGTCTCCCTTTTAATCTACCAGACAAGAATCGTGGTAAAAGTCAAAGTAAAGAACCAATTTCGACGCCTTTGATGAATTGTGGGTATATGGTGCCTGCCCCATTTTTTACCAGTCGCCACTCGAAAGATGATGTGGTCATTGACACGCCGCTTCTGCTTTCCAGAGCCTTTAGTAGTACCCAATTGTAGGCTACAATTATGGTGGCACGCGTTCGATATTCCTTAGTAAGGCAGATAGATTTTGTCTGTAGGACGCGAAAGTAAATTTTGATTCCGTACTGGGAACAGCGACTGCTTTTTCAGGCTATCTTTAATCCTAGAACCGGAAGACCCTTCCGGCAAACATTGCAAACATATAAATAGCTGTAAAATTAGTTTTTGTTTTTGTTTTTTTGAAAATTCCATGTGTAACTTCAGCTCGTCTGTATTGCAGGGGTCCAAAAGAGAAATATAAATTAGTAACACTATAATCAGCTGTTCTCATGTCCTAATATGTGGAAGGTTGGTGTAGGACTGACTACCTTAACCCGTAGAAAACTTTAGATGCAAAATTCAAGCAACTAAGAGCAAGTCTATCGAAGAGAAAATAAAATAATTATAGCAAACAAGATGAAAAGAGGCTCTTATCAAAGAAGAAGTATGAGGGCATGTGGAGAAAGCCGCAAGAAGTCTAGATCGGAAACTTATCTTCTTCACCTAGGAGAATCTTCAGAATTTGAACCTGTAGTGTTATAGCTGTATATATACAGCGCAAGAAGTAAGGCAAATGAAATATAACATTAATATTTTGAGATTATGCGAAACAAGGTAGAATGAAGCAAATAAAAAGCTGCTCATCTCAGGTGGAACAGTGCTATTCTCAAGGCCTACACATGAAAATGCCCCTCACAATCAAAGAGTGACACTATTGCTGTTAATCAGGAAAATTCTGTAGAAATTAAGATCTCATCTCATCTCATCTCATCATGTTCCTCTTGTACCTTGCGGTGTCGAGGTGAAGTATAAACTACGTGAGAGTGCCCGGTTATGGGCTTCGTATATCGACATTCCCATGGATTCTGTTATTCCCTCCGTCCAACGTTTACGTGGTCGGCCTCTTCCTCTACTTCCATCTGGTCTGTACATCATTGCTTGTTGTGACATGCTGTTGACTGGTAGCCTACTTGCATGGCCAAACCATTTGACTTGCTGCTTTCTAATAAAATCTAGAGCAGCTTTAACCCCCACTTTAGTTCTGATTTCTTCATTTCTGATCTTATCTCTTCTTGATACGTTGAGTATTCTTCTCAGGAACCTCATTTCTGTTGTTGTGATTTTTCTTTTCTCTTTTTCTGTCATTGTCCAGGTTTGGTAGCACAGAGTTGGTAGGAAGATTGTATTGTAAAGTGCTTTCTTAGTAGTTATTGATACTGTAACAAGGCTCACACAAAGAGGACCAACGAGTTCTTCTAGTTAAATATAAATGGAGTTTTATTCCAAATCGATGACCACTACAACAATCTTATTACAATTCCGTAATTATCGTGACTTCTCTCCTCCAGGCCCAGATGTTTACTGACTGCCCTAACAACAAGCTACGTCACGACTTGAGCATCTTTCTTCCCATTCCATCCTGATGCTCAAGCGTGCTGTAACTTTGCCCACCTAACTTATACATTCTGCTACACCTTCCTATGTTTCAGAAAGACTTTTTCCCTTAAAAAGTCTTTACTCCTAATCCCTCTATTCTATTCCCTCTCTTTCCTTACCTCCCACAACTCCTCTAATCTTCCCCAAACCAACTTTATTTTAAGTAAATAATCTATTCGTAACTCTTTCCCTGCCACCACTATGAACTTCTTCTTCGTTCTTGGCCCTTCAAATATAACACATATTATTTACATATCCTTAATAACATTTAAATCTCAACTTTATACAATACATCATAACACATCTTCTTAAATACTTCTTCTCCTCTTCATAAGCAATCCGCTTAAAATTTCAAACGCTGTACTCTTCTGATACCAACTCCCTATTGTCATCACCAACATTACTTACTAATTCTCTACTTTCAATCAACTTGAGAACACTCGCACATGATAGAAAGACAAAGAATCGGTGCGCACCGGAGATTCAAAGAAGTAGAACTCTTTCTCACAAAAACCACACTTAGCTAAATCACACACACCTTTACCCCCCTATGTCATTTGAGACTTTATGTAATAAAGTCTAAAATAATTATATCTTCTACAGTACCACTTATTATGGTAACAGTTTACGCTGCTATCTACAGCATCAAGTACCAACCATCAGAAATATTATTCACTTCCCAAATGTCTATATATTACAGACACTACTAATTTTATAGCTCTGAACCTTACCTCAACCTCACATTGTAATGTCAACCACAAAACACATCCCGAGGACACAATTAAAAAGGTCCATTATCCCTCAAGACCTCTTCCAACATTATACACATCACCTCACATAACTAATCTTCTCCTATACCTCACTCAGAATTCTCTCTTAATCTCGCCGAAAATTTCAGCGACCCCTTACTGTCCATTTATTATGGGCATATCAACTAAAATCAACAGTCCATATATCACGGACCCTCAAAAACCCCATGTCATTATGTCTCAACAATGTTCATTTCTCACACTTACAACCCTTTACTATTGTACTGCTATCCACAGTGTCTAATCAAACATGGATTCAATTCATGTTTTACTATTTGTCTGGGGTAGCACGTTACCCACTTCTTCTTCTATAAACCAGCAATCCCGTGTCTCTTATGAAAGTACATCATGGCTCTTCTGACCCCATGGAAACTATGTTCAAAACTTTCCCCTCATTTACCCCACTGCGTTATTCTCATTAATCTTTTCTTCCCAATATGGCGTCCAATCCATATATTCAATCAATCCTCACTTAAATTCCCCATAACCATTTTACTTGTGTAGTAACCCCGTATGGCATATGTTTCCACAACTTCGCAACCATATCAACCTCTCTACGCTGATTATCACAGCAAACTTATTATTCAACAAGATAATGTGTCTCTCTGCTAGTCCCCAGTAGTTTATTAACTCTTTTCTGAACGAAGGGTCTTAATTAAAGCCCCATGGATTGTCTTTATTCTAGACAAACCCATAACTATTTGTAAATTAAACTTAACTTAACTAAATTTCTAACTTATTTATAAACAAGGTAATTTAACACACAAGACAATTCACTTAAATTATGAGTGAAGCGAAATAAAATCACAACAGGACATCATCCCCCCCCCCCCCCCCCAAGTTTTTTTTTATACATGTTTATGTTTCCCCTCATATTAAATAAAGATATCAACTCATTCAAAGAAAAACATATTTTAAAATAATATAACATGCATTTTGTCAAATTAGAAGAAAATATTCTAGTGTTACCTAACACTACTGGTCTCTTTTACGGACCAATAGTTTGTACGCAAAAGTCTAAAAACACAATAATCCTATTTTAAAATCAAATAGTGACAATCATTTTACAGGACCAAATCAAGCAAAAAAACATATTATATATATGGGGCATTAAAAGCTCAAATTCAATAAAAACAACTGTCTTCTCGCTAAAGAGAAGGTTTTCAAAAAAATAATTCACATAGAACTAACTACTTAAAGTGACCCAGCAACATTGGCCTCCTATACGAACCAATGTAACACCTATCTATTTAGCCAAGTCATGCCTATTTTGTTATACAACAAAACAACTCAATGCCACGCATTAACCCCAGAATACATCTATACATATCTGTTACCTACAGACCAATTCTTAACTTAGAACAATATCTGTTCTCTCCACACAAAAAAAATCATTAATCAACAATGACCGTACTATCATTGATTCTCTCCCCTCACAATTTTCTATCTTTTACCAGACTAACTCCTAACACATCACAATATCTGGAATATCATCTTAAACAAGCACTGTAAACTACAGGTCAACTCATTTTATCTATTACTAGTGTGACGACTATCTCAATGTCATCTACCAGTCATCTATCTACCAATGGAACCTGTGGCTCGGCACACCAATTGTTTCCCTTGGATTTGTTCCAAGTATTACTACAACTACTTAATCACTACCGTTAACTACGGTATCTCCACCCTACTACGACCAGCAAATATTTTGTCTATTTACTATAGACCTCTCACCAATACATCTACCTACTGTACCAATAACTAATTCTACTTTTAAGTTTCTCGTCTACCCGACGCAATTAACATTTCCTTCTCCTGTATCAGTACTTTCTATATCTCACCACCACTACTCTAAGCTATCCTCAAGTCTCTCCTATCCTTCTCACATCGTGACGATAGTCAAACTAGTCACACTTATCGGAACACCTTTTCTAACATTCATTTATCTAATCTTGTTTACCTCCGTATCTTTCACTCCTCTTCCTATTTATCGGGATTCTTTCAGAACAGCAACCCACGCCACTTATAACTGACAGCAGACCTCACTTTTCTCGTTTCTCAGTATTAGGCATTCCTGCTTCGACATGTCCCTGTCAACAATACTAAACATGTTTTATGAAACGTCACTCAGAATGTTAACTCTCTTTCCGTCAACCTGTCATACAACTTCCATAATTTCCGTCCAACGTCAGATATTCTAACGAAAAGACATCACCATTCTCTAATCATGTTCTTTTTATCTCTCAATTTTCGCATACTCTATGTTCCACGTTTTATCAACGTCAGTTATCAACCACTCTTCGCACGGACAGTGATACACAACCTCGCTCTCATCTCACGACTACTCTCGCATCGCGACAACCTAACGTGTCTATACTATTACTTCAAAAAAAAAAACAATTTAGACGCCAATTCAACATTCCAGCAATCACTCACCACAATCTAAGCGTATCGATCTCCTCTACACACATTGACACAAGATATATCAGCGCAACTATTACATTTTATCTATGTAGTTCACTTAGGCGACGTCACCAAACCTCACTCCTACTTCACTCATCGCGACGAACACCTGTTTGTCTACAGTTATACTCACGTATGAACAACGCATAACCAGACGAATTACTCCACAGGACTTTCACAATTCACTGCTTTCTTATTTCTACTTTTCTCAATCATTCACTCCTTTACGAAGGTCAGAACCTATACATTATCTCTCGCAAACTATATCTCTTTTATACACTAACCAGCACTATCTACTATCTCTCAGAACAAACCTCATTCCGCTGAGCCACTAACCTCGTAACTATCATTCTATACTTCTCCACACAACAACTTTCTCAGATTTAATCAGCTCTTCTTTCTCCGCAAACATGACGTAACTCGTATTCTTCAAGCATCAACTTCTACAGTCTTTTACTCTTAATATTCTCGCGTTCAACTGACTATTTTACACAGGATACTCAATTTCTCCTCAATCTATATCTCCTCATCAGACACTCCCGGTTGGTGCTGTCAACAATACTATCCTTACTTCTCAAACCACCAAGCGAAACTATCTCAGACATCACGTCATAGCTCTGAGTCGAACCATTTCTAGTACGAACATTCATACTTAGTTTATCTCTCTCTCTCTACTAATTCTGTGCTGAATCTACTCTACTTTAATCACACCAGTTATACATCACTCGACGTGATTAACTCTCTGTATCTATCCATTCCGGACAAAGGAGTATTTTTACCTTGTTTACTCTCCCTACATCGTAACCAAACACAAGATATCCTGTATTACGTATCCACGTAGAATATCATTTGTCGTAACTCTCTATCCTCAACTACACTATTGTCTACCCTGTACCATGTGATGCTACACCAAAAAAATTCATCTGCCTATTTTAGACAGCCCATATGTATTTGCTCAAACCGCAATTCCTCTCATAAGCCAAAACAATGCCATATGTCCTTCGTCACCCAAGAATTTTAACATCCATAGAGCGCATCCAAGCCAAATATTTCATTGTCTCTCAATACATTAGTACGTCTTTCTTTAATTATGTCATCTTCACTATCTGTTGTTAACCTGTTGTTAAAGTACTCAAGTCTTAAGGTCATATATTCTTCTATTTTTCTTAAGTCACTTTCTGTCGTTGAGTAAATTCCCGCTATCTGTCTATTATTATTCTTCTTCTTAAATGATTTCTTTCTATTTCCTTTATTTGCGTCGGTCTGCTCACTGTTTCCTGTATACCTTACGTAACGTTTATATTTCCCCATCTCGTCTTCAGATGACACACTGATAATAGTTCCTTCATCAGACTCATAATAATTTACTGCAGACACGTCGACCCTATTCCCATAGTCGCTTTAGAACGTCTGACTTTCTTTCTCTTTCTTGGTATTCGTCTCTTAGCCTTCCCTACTTTCCTGTCATATAAACTGGTATCTAGTTCTAAAGAGTCACCAACCAAAACTCTGTCCGTCTGTCCACCAGCAACTACACCGTATAAGGGAACATCACGCTTCGAGTCAGGATCTGCTCGTAGTAGCAATTCTCTCATTCTCCGAATCATCAGTATTATAGTTGTCTCAGCATCACGGTATTTACTATAATATGCGGCGGTAGAAATATCTTCTCCGTAACCTGAACTCTCACACCTAATATTTCTACACCATTTAGGGATTAATTTAATGTCTATACCTGAGGAACTTGACATGGCAGTACCTCTATTAACTATCATACTACTATTTCTTTCTTCAATACTTTTCCTCTTTGGTTTCCTTTCGTCTTTGGTTCTCGTCTGTCTATCTTTCTTAACTTCAACTGTGTCTTCTTTTTCTAATTTCACCTGAGGTGGTTCCGCAATTTCCACCGTCTTAATAGTTTGCGTTCCCTTTTCTATTTTCTTAATTGACTGTACCTGGGTTGTCTTCTCTACAGTATCCATATGTGTCTGCGTACTATCATTTATCGTATTACTTGTCTGCGTCTGTGTCTCTCGGTCTATTCTCTTTATTAACACCGTCGTTTTCTTTTCCTGTCTAACAGTCATATTGGCAACCACCTTAGGAATAGTTGAATTTTCACTTACATTTCCTACTCTGTTCTTTGACCCTGACCTCAAATACTGTTTCCGTCTTTGTTCAAACCAGTCGTCACGTTTTTTCCTAGCAGTCTTGCCATGGGATGGCCATTTCCATAATTTCTTGGAAAAGTCTCTCTCAGGACCATTCTTGTATCTATAACAGCTATACCAGTCCGAGCTTTCACCATTACGTCTGTTCTCACCGTCTTTTACCCCACATACATCAGGTCTTGGTTCATAATAGCCATATTGTCTTCTGTCTTTATTAAGCAGTGGCTGTCTCCTGTTATTCTTTCCTACTCTATTGTAGTCTACCTTGAATCTATAAGGGTCTTGTCTAGTCGTTCTGTTCTTCAACGTTTCTACAAAATTCTCTACTTCATTAACTGCTACCTTTAACTCTCCCAACCATGTACTAATACGTTGTAATTCTACATATAGGTAATTCATATTAACTTCTTTGTAATTTCTATCAAGCTTGAAACGATATTCCTACTTCTACCTCTGCATATTCCTTGGTACCTGGAAGAAAAAAAACTCGTCTTGAGCTCAGCCGAAATAATTCTCAATTATGCCTGTTTCTCTACTGTGCTGTGATGAGTCTGCCATGCTGAAATATTTTGGAATATACTAATAAAATCAAATTCACATTTGTAAGCAGCTAATTTAAAGATATGATCGTATTTACTTTACACAATAGTCAACCAGTCAATAGTACTTAAAATGATATTTAAGGTTTACTAATTACCATAATCTCTGCTCCCGATCCAAGAAAGACGGATTTCTCTATGTTCGCTGTCAGGTAGAACTCAAACGATAGGAGTCTGTGTTAATTGAAATGCTCCTCCAACCGATCACGCACTTCAGGGAGTTTCTTCTTCCAACGTCTCAGTAACTTCAGCCCCTGGTTGGGACCCCTACCAGCCTTGAACCTTCTCTTCACCCGATAACAGGGCACATCAAAGCGACGTCTTGAAAACTGGTAGCTCACTAAAGCGATAATTTGGGTCCCCTCTTCAGTAGGTCGGCAGCCCAGTCTGCCCCTCCCACTTCCGAGAGTTCCCTAACCATATCGCCTCTGTTGATGAGCTTCTCATTTCTTCTTATTTTTCAAATGAGCGATTGACTTGTTTCCTCAGACTCTCAAGGTCACGATTCAACGGCTTTCAGTTCGCTCCAGGCAATCTTGATGCGAAGTAGATAACTGCTCTCTTAGTACAACGTCTCTCCTTGATTCTATTTGCATTGAAGTTTCTTTTTCCTGAGCCTCTTATTTCGAAGGATCCAGAAAAAACGTGCTGGTTTTTCCCATTCTTTTGCTCAGTAAGATGGTAACTATCGTACAGCAACCCGCCATGACACGCCGGTTTTCATATCTCCTGATAACAACTGCCTATACAGCTAGGATTCTTGATAGCAGGTCCGTACAGCGAAGTTCACTGAAGAATACTTACAGACAACCACCCCTAGCCGGGCTTTTGGCTGCTGTAACTCTCACAGACGACGTAGTGACCATTTATCAAACTCGTTTGAACGTTCAATATAAGTGTAGAACCGTGCCGTAACTCTGTCTCTGGGCAATTGATGCGAGCAGAACAAAGGATCTTCAAATTTTGGAGTTACTTCGATGTTTACATAGTAGACAGCGTTTTGAGATTCCGCGACAATCCAGGTTCAGATCCTAGGTCGTACGGCACCATTTAGTCCTCTAGTAACAAAGCGCACACATAGAGGACCAACAAGTTCTCTGGTTAAGTATAATGGAGTTTTATTTCAAATTGATGACCACTACAACAATCTTATTACAATTCCGTAATATTCGGTGACCTCTCTCCTCCAGTCCCAGATGTTTACTGACTGCCCTAACAACAAGCTACGTCACGACTTGAGCATCTTTCTTCCCATTCCATCCTGATGCTCAAGCGTGCTGTAACTTTGCCCACCTAACTTATACATTCTGCTACATTACATGTTTGTTCTTTAGTATTGGTGCCATTTGTCCAATGAGTTGATTTGCCTTATTGCACCTATTTTCGATCTCGTCTTCTGATCTGCCATTTGATGATATTATACTTCATAGGTACTTGAAGCTCTTTACTTGTTTCAAGGGATGTTCGTTTAGGTGAATTGTTGCTGTTTGTTCTTCTTTAGTTATAGTCATTACCTCTGTTTTGCTTGTGCTAATTTTCATGTTATGGTCCCTACACATTTCGTTTAGACTATTCATGTGGTCTTGTAATTCAGCTTCTTATTTTGCTATTAGTGCTTGGTCGTCCGCAAACAGGAGTTCTCTAATGGTTAGATTTGCAGATGGTTCTTCTTCTGTGTTCTCGTCATGGGGTATTCTTGCTGTCTCTGCTTGGCTGGTTTCTTTACATATGTTGTCTATATATGTTATGAACAAGAGAGGGGACAGGACACAACCTTGTCGTACTCCAGATCTTATGGTGAAGGGTTCTGAGTGTTCTCCAGTTGCTCTCACTATGCATTCACTGTTGTTGTATAAACTTCTACATAGGTTTGTTAGATGTGTACTCACTCCATATTGTTTAAGGATTTCCCACAGCTTGTTTCTATCTACCCTATCAAATGCCTTTTCTTGGTCGACAAAGGCTAAGTAGAGTGTTTCATTGAATTCAATTGATTTTTCTATAAGTTGTCTAAGAGCAAAAATGGCGTCTGTTTAATTAAGATATGATACTGAAAAAAAGCTAAGAAATGAAAAGACAGGCTTTCGACAAAATAGATCCGGCACTGACTAGACAAATATTTTATGCATGAAAATAGAACAAAGCATTGAAATGAATTCATGAATTGATGTTGGATGTGTGGACTATGAAAAGGCCTTTGACAATATTCACAGAGTATCTGATTTAAAATTAATAGTCGAGTGAGACCACAGTCTGCTCTAGCAAAGAAAGGTGCTGAAGACGGAGGCAACCAGCCAAGAGGCGCACCACAGAAATCAGATGGCCACGCAATCACGCAAAATGGAATATGTCATCTACTGCTAAATGTTATGGTGCTCGCCCTGCTTTGGACCCCAAGGCAGGTGCAGTGCCGGGCCCTATGTCTCGAAAGGGTCCAAGCCCAACTATTGGAGGTCCTTCTCAGATGTCCTGTGGAGCCAGGGGACATGAGAATAGGACGACTGGCCATACTAAACGAAGACTTAAAATAATGCACTGGAATGTGGAGGGAGTCAGCAACAACAAAAAATAGAATTAGAAAAACATCTTGGACCAAGAAAAAGTAAGCATGTGTTGCTTGCAAGAAACTCACCTCAACGAAAATATAGCCTTCAAAATCAGAGGCTACCAGTGTTACCGATCTGACCGAAAGGACAGGCGAAAAGGTGGGATACTGACCCTTGTAAAAAATAACATCATGGCTTCCCAAATCGAAGTCTACATGGAAGCGGCTGAGTATCAGACACTTAAACTTAAGACAGGTAATACAGACCTACATCTGATCAATTACTACTGTCCAAGTGACCGCCCACAGGCACTGGACACACTACCACTAAAAGAAAAAAATGATTGTGTGTGGCGATTTCAACAGCCACTCGCAGAGCTGGGGCTATGATCACATGGACCAGAGAGGAGAGAGACTGGAAGACTGGCAGGATGAGAATAGATTCATCTTGATTAACAAGCCGTCCGACCCACATACTTTCTACTCGAGATCATGGCACACTACAACTACACCTGACCTGGCTTTTCATTCACCAGACCTGGAGTGGAACATTACACGAATTGTTGGGAAACAACTTGGTGGCAGTGACCATCGGCCAGTCTTTCTAACCGTAGAAAATGAGCTTGTAAGTGAAAGCAGCACCCTCTCGAGGTGGAACTACAAGAAAGCAGACTGGGCAATGTACAAGCATCGCACCAGCATACTGGTTAGAAACCTTAACACTGAGAAAGACATAAATAAAGTAGTTGAAGAGTTTGGGAAATGCAAGCTACAGGCAGCGCGAGAAACAGTACCAAGAGGAGCCCGTAAACAATATAAACCCTACTGGAGTAGTGAACTGGAACAGTTGCATAACGATGTGGAAGTGAGTAGAAAGCAAGCAGAGGCCACACCCAGCCAAGAGCACCACAATAAACTCCAGCACGCAAAAGCCAAATGTCAAAGGGCCAAGCTGCAGGCTAGACGGAAAAGCTGGCAGGAGAAAACGGAGTCTCTGAACTTTGAAAGAGACACAAGGAAATTGTGGAAGCTAATAAAACAACTTAATGACGAGGGCACAGGGAGAAACTCAAAAATTGCGATACATAAAGATGGAAACATCTTAACAAGAAAGCAAGCAGCTGACCATTTTGCGGACTCATTCGCACAAGATAACAATATCAAAATTAGTCCAGAGAAACAGCAAGAGATTCGAGAGAAACGACAACATACAGGACAGAAGGAAATAGTACATGAGGTTCTGGAGGCACCCATCACAATCAGCGAACTGGAGCTAGCCATTACAAAACTGAAAATGAGAAAGTCACCAGGAGCTGATGGTATCTCCAATGAAATGATCAGGAACCTAGGAACAGAGACCAAAGCAAAGCTGTTGCAGATCTTCAATAACAGCTGGACCTTAGGCAGTGTTCCACAAGCCTGGAGAGAAGCAATCATGATACCCCTCCTAAAATCAGGGAAAGATGGTTCCATTGCCTCTAGCTACAGACCAACTAGCCTCACCAGCTGTCTCTGCAAAACACTGGAGCGCATCATCAATCACAGACTGCAGTGGTACATTGAAAGTAAAAACATCCTTGTGCCACAGCAGGCTGGCTTTAGGCAGTGCTACTCTACGGAAGATCAGACAACCTACCTCTCTCAAGAAATTGAGGATGCATTCCAAGAGAAGAAGCTGGTGCTTGCGGCATGGACAGATCTGAAGAAAGCCTTTGACAAAGTCTGGAAAGAAGGTCTGATGAAGAAACTGAGAAACTGCAAAGTCAATGGAAGAATGTACAAATGGGTGAAAGCATACTTGCACAACAGAAGAGCCCGAGTACAGATAGACGGACTCAAGAGCAAGAAAGTACTACTGCGTCACGGTGTTCCCCAGGGCGGAGTCTTGTCCCCCACACTTTTTATAATCTTCATCAATGATCTTGTAGCTAATCTACCGCATGGAATTAAAGCGGCAATGTACGCCGATGACCTGGTTCTATGGAGCACAAATGAACATGCATCAGTGGCCACCAGATTGCTACAAAGAGCTGTAGATGAATTTGCTGCATGGGCAAATAGATGGTGTGTCAGCATAAACACTGACAAGTGCAGCACCACCCTATTTACCCTCTCTCCAAAACAAAAGGCAGGGATCATCCAGATAAATCGAACACCCCTTAAGAGATGATAAAGAACCAACATACCTTGGAGTAATATTTGATGGCAGGCTGATATGGAGAATGCACATCAACAAATCAGTAGCAAAAGCCAGAAGGAAAATAGCCATTCTGAGAAAGCTAAGTGGAACCACATGGGGAGCCAGTGGGAAAATACTTAGCAAAGTTTACCAACAGAGCATACGACCACACTTGGAATATGGGTCAACTGCGTGGTGTTCAGCATCAAAAACCACACTACAAGAGCTGGACAAGGTGCAAAATGAAGCACTTAGAGTCACCACAGGAGGGATGAGATCAACCCCTATAGTGGAAATGGAGAAGATGGGGAGGACACAAGCACTGAGTGAGCGTAGAGATACGAAAACGCTAAGACAAGCAGAAAAGTTCCTCAGCTTGCCAGGCCACCCTATGAAGAACAGATTTGAAAACCTAGCTATGGGGCGGTTGAAAAGAAGTAGTTTTATCCACCAGGCCAAACGACTCTGCAGAGAAACCACCGATCTGCCCACAGTTGGTATCCCCCTAACAACTATTCCAGAGCGAACTCCATGGAAAGATGAGCATAGACTATCGTTACAAATCCAGACAAAAGTGAGAGGAATATTTGACAAGGAAGAACAGAACAGTGTGCAGCGCAGAACAGCCACTCTCAGCTTCCTTGATGAAGAATACCCACAGGACCTCTGGATCCGAGTCTACACAGATGGGTCGGCACAAAATGCTGTTCGAAATGGAGGAGCAGGGAGTGTACATAGAATACCCAAATAATACTAGGGACACAGCCAGAGTACCGACAGGAAAGTACTGCCATAACTATGATGCCGAAATTGAGGCAATCAAGATAGCAACAGAGAAATTACTAAATAACAGCAATGGTACACAACCTGTGGTGCTACTGACAGATGCAAAATCAGTACTCGAAGGCGCTCCTGTCTGGGAAATTGCCAGTACTAAGGACACTACTTTCTGAACTTAGCAGTCAGCATAAGGTCACCATACAGTGGATACCATCCCACTGTGGAGTACCCGGAAACGACAGAGCTGATCAATTGGCTAAGGAAGGAGCCAAAGAAGAACAGCCTGATGTGCCCGTTACATACCACCAAAAGAAAAGAATGATCAAATCAGTCAGAAAGCCACCAAAACCTGCTCAAGATTACTACCACGTTATGGACAGACCAGAACAAGTCATTATTCTGCGCCTCAGAACAGGACACAATAGATTACGCAACCACATGTATACAAAATTCAAGATTGGTGAAACAGCCATGTGCACATGTGGATTGGCGTCGCAGACAGCAGAGCACATACTCCAAGACTGCCCAAAATATAAAATATCTAGGCAAACCTTCTGGCCTAGAGAGACGACAGTGGAAGATAAACTCTATGGACCACTGTGTGAACTGAAAAAGACAGTTCAATTCATACAAGAGACGACATTGCAGATATAGACATATTTCAAGCGAACGAAAGAAGAAGAAGAAAATTAATAGTGCAATATAGGATCCAACAGGAGATCATTAACTTAATAAAGGCATCAAACGAAGACATGAAATGAATAGTTATATATGAAGCAAAACTAGCAGATACTTTCGAAATAAGGACAAGAGTGCTACTGGGATGTTTTTCGTCGCCTTCATTAATTTTACTTAATATAGACTGGGTTATGAAGACAACAATAGCTACCAGAATAAATGGAATTCAATAGACTTCTCCAACACATCCGCTTGATGAATTGGATTTTGATGAGGACATTGTTCTCCTGTCCCACACACGAAATCACTATAATAATGGTAAAGTGATGACTAACGCTATGAAGTACACAAATTAGACCTCTTATCTACCTCTGAAGTCGGAGTGGGTTCGCCTGATGGCGAGGAACACTTGTAATAGGGAAATATAATCCACACGCAAACATCAGCCTAGTGCACTAGAAGAAGTAGTAGCATGCGTATGGACTACGCTTGAGTTCAAAGAGAGTGAGTGCAAAACAAACAAACCTCTTACCGATAATGGTCGCTCCACTTCCCGCCATTTTTCAAATATAGCAAAAGTGTCAGTGGACTCAGTCTCGTGCAAGCCGGTACTGACGAGCAAGGCGTATATGACATCATCACATGTTGTGCGCTTCGTCACTCCAGTCATCCATCTTTGAGTTCCGTTGAACCAGACCGGAATGTCAGCACCTTGCGTCTCTGCTGCCATCTTTCCAATCTGAAAATGAAGTTACCGCATGTAAATAAATATAAATAAGCGTAAAGAATGCAACTTTAAGTAAGTGCGATTTCAACACCCTAAAATTTGCGTTGACACGGGACGAGGGTTAGATGCCGGCGTCGTTCGCTGTGCCGGGGAAAGAAAGTCCACCAATTCTTCCGCGCATTGATGCCTAAAAATGTGATAGACTCAGAACTTCACCACAAGTTCCTACTGTGGGAAATGTACTGTTTTTTTTTTTTAAATAACTCTTTTTATACGTACTGTTTTACACGAAAGAATTGAGAGGTTTGGGGAAACCTCAGAACCTACCGAAGTAACAGGATAAATACTTTTGTCGTAGTGAAGGGGTTTACTTGAAAAAAAAAAGTTAGTTAGTTTTCAGGACGTCGCAGTCATCCCCGTCATGTTTTTTTTTTTGCTGTTTGTGATTTCTGGGCAAGTTGGTCATTGCTTTCTGAACGACCGACACACATGCCATTGTATTAAAACCAACACAAGGCATTCTGCTTGAAGGGACAGCTCTGAGTACTGTGGTTGTTAGAGACAGAGGAAGAATAAAGAAGACTATGCTGAAATTATCGGAAGAGTGGCAGTAAAGTCTCTGCGATGGACAAACCACAAACATGAAGAATGTATGATTACGGAGGTACATGATAATTTACGCCGCATGACTTATGACATGATATGCTAAGTGGTTGAAAAAAGGAAAAGGGTGTAGTTTCAAGATGTTTCAAGCAATCCGTGTATGATGAATGCGAGTTAGCTTCATAAAGTTCTCAGAATGTGTTTACTGTATAATAATTAGCCACACCTTGATGGATTTCCTACGGAAGAGATCGGCACCCATATTGACGTGAGAAGAGTCAGCACCATTAGGAAAGGACACTTGTACTCCCCCATGAGGCGTCTGGTGTGTATGCCCAAATTTGCACAGACCAAATGGCACTCGATGGTTGATGTGGTCGGTATCACGACTGCCACTTGTATTCACTTCAGTTCAGATTATCATCAGTGCACTCCTGAAACGAAATATGGCGGTAGCACTGTGGTTAGCAAGTTGGACATTTGGCCGGATAGTCATGTATACGACCTCTTACAAGACGTCCATTGTTCCAGACTTCCAGATCAACACAGCCTAAAATGGGTGCCCGGACATATAGTGGGAAATAAAGACTACCGGTGTTATACTGACCACATCATCCATTGAGTACTGAGTTTATAACAAGTCTGGAGCCTCAGGAATTAAGGCCGCCTGGCTAGTGCCATCGCCGCGAACTGGGCTGGTTAGGGATTTCTTTTTATTACCCCAGACAGAAAAAAAAATCCACACCTTACCGATGATTCTAACCCAGGTCCGAAGGAGAACCCGGCATTCTTAGGCACTCGGGCAGCCGCTCATCGCATTTTCTGTAAATACAAAATTTTCTTACATCTTGCAACTTGCCCCAATCTCTAACAACAGCATACATTTGCCAACAGCGCCATGAATCTCAGTGTCCCAGCTCACAAACTCTACTTACACTAACACAACCAGCTTTTTTTTTTATTTTTACAACCTCGAGGAAATTTGCAATCAGATTTGGCTATAGTTGCAATCAACATGCCTGTCACAGTCGCAGTGACCTGGCAAATCCTGGTCTCTTGTGTGCTTTCCTTTGAGGGTTAACGGAATCTTGTCTTAACATTTGGCAGGTGAGTTTGCTCTGGTTTACTGGGAAAATGTCACCAGTGACGTCGTGAAGTACAGAGTTTGTCGTCTGGCAGTTTTTTGTGTGTGGTAACCGTGACTGCTTGTTGCAGCTTCACATGACTTAACCAAATGTGCATAACTAAATATAACTGGTCTGTTTGCTGAATTACCTACCCACACACCCAACTGTCTGTCTGTCTGCCCGCCTGTCGGTATGTGGGTCATGCTTTCGATCTAACATTATATCTTAAATATGCGACTAATGACCTATCTGTCTAGCAACTCGTTGTTTTATCTATATATTTATCCGTCTCCCTACCTACCTACCTGACTGATTGACTAACTAACTAACTAACTAACTGATTAACTAACTAATTGACTGACTGGCTAACTCACTGACGTACTGACTAACTAACTAACAGAATAGCTGACTAATTGCCTGACTAACTAACTAGCTAACTTAATAACTAAATATCAGTCTGTCAGTATGTCTGTTTGTCTATCCATTAAATGCCTGGCTATTCATCTAACAGACTGCCCGCTTGCAAACCTGTTTTTTTAGTTTCACTTGTGCAGTTTTCTCCAATACTCAATGATAATCAAGCCTGCACAAATAAGCTCTTTCTCAGAACGTTATGTGTTTGTATTCTGACTTCAACCAGGGCCAATAGCTTTATACGTCTGTAGTAATGCATACGTATATGATGCTTGATAATAAGTGAAACATCTTTTATCGACTCGAATAATATGAAAAAAATATATAAATGTAAACAATAGAACACTAGATAATTGTAGCTGACGTCTCATCTCATCTCATCTTGTTCGTCTTGTACCTTGCGGTATCGAGGTGAAGCGTAAACAATGGGAGAGTGTCCGATTATGGGCTTCACATATCGAGATTCCCATGGACTCTGTTATTCCCTCTGTCAATCGTTTACATCAGTGGTTCCTAAGCTTTTCAAGAAGAGGGCCATATCTACTAGTTTCGGTAGTTAAGCGGGCCACAAGATTATAAAATTATAAAAGTCGTGCAATATCACTCTTACCTTTCTTAACTTTCGTCAACACAATTCTAAAACTTTAAAGGCAGTCAGTGTCAGTACTATACTGCGGTCATTTTTTGGTTTAAAATCAAAAGTTCATTTAACAATAAATTTTTAATCAGTTTCGAAAATTGTTATTAATGTAATTAATTTACAATTGTAACTGTTCTTCATAACCACTTTCTTAAGTTCAGATGTCAGTTAATCAATGTCTGAGCACAAATCTGTCGTACCCAAAGTCATAAGCGCAACTAAGCTACTGTCGGTGAGTCTGGAACGTTGCTTGTTTGTGTTTTTTTTTATAACGGTCATTGCGGAAAATGACTGCTCGTATCTGTAAGTCGAACCGAAACGACAAATGTATCTCTGTCGTTTGAACGCAAGTATTCAAATTGTTCGACATGCAATAGTCGCCAGAATGAAATTATATGATCAGCTGAATGTGAAGCAGGTAGCTCCAGAAATTTACATCTCAGTGCAGAATTGTATTTAAAATCAATTACTTCGTGCTGAAGGTGTTGCTGTAATTGACAGAGCTTGGCATCAGGAAATACGAACGGATTTGCTTGCTTGCTTGCTTGCTTGCTTGTGTTCGTTGGCGTGAGCTCCAATGCGAAGTCCTGTATGTCGGATGAAGGCATCCTGTTGTCCAGCATCAGTGTGATGTCATACAGGACCTGAGATTTGCGTGAGTATCTGTTGTCCCATGTCTGGCTTATTGGTGTGCAGACTGGTGGTTCCTCGCCGTACAGGCAAACACTCTCCGACTTCGGAGGAATTGGCGATCCTACTGACTTTGGCCAGGACCCCAAAGGGACCTGCTGCCCAGGACGCTCGACGAGGACGCGTCAATAGGTCTTGGCCAGTATATAACCCGGCACTGGTGCCTTGGAAACACCTCTGCGTCCCACGAACGGATTTATGAAGAGGGCAACATTATCCTCCTCTATTGTGAACTCTTGAAATCTCGACTGAAAGATATCCAGAAGACTTTCAACTTTTACTTTGTACTGTAACAAGTCATATTTCATTTCCACCATAAGTTGGAAACACCTCTAAAGGCCCTTCAGTAAGCTGTCCGATAAACAGTAGTAATTTCATTTTAAATGAAGAAATGACAACGCACAAATTTGTGAATAGTTTGTTTTTTTCCCTGGATCATCGCATTTAAAGAGTTTAAATGAGACGTGATGTCCACCAAAAATTCCAGATCATTAAGCAAGTCATCGTTCAGCAGACATTCACGTTCTGTGGGCAATACATTTTTTTTCCAAACAGAAACAGATAGATACTATTTTTCAGTGCCCAGAAACGTGACAGAACTTTCCCTTTAGATAGCCATCTGACATCACAGTGTAACAGTAGCTCACCGTATTCCTCGTTCAGGTCTGATAGACACTATCTGAACCTGTTCAGCGCCTTACTTCGAATTTTGTTCACACATCTCAGAACAACATCCATGACATGTTTCAGATTTAAAGTCATTCCACACAGAGTTTCTTGGTGAATGATACAATGATATTTTAATATAGTGCTGCCAAGAAACTGTTCCAATAATGCTAAACAGCCAGACTTTTCACCCGTCAAATCCGGAGCACCGTCGGTGCATACACTGTCCAATTTTGTCCATTCTACGTTGTTTTTCTCTACACACAACTTAAGAGTTTCAAACATGGTAGTTCCATGCATTGATTCATGTCCTAGAAGTTCTTCAATGACTTCAAAATTATCATTTATTGCTCCAACAAAAACTGCAACCTGCGCTGTATCAGAAGTGTCAGTTGATACATCCAGTGTCAATGAGGAAAAAATTACAATATTTGATATGTTCTGCTACTTGACGATGAACATCGTTGGCTAATTCTTCAACTCGCCTGGCCATAGTATTATTAGACAAAGGAATCTGATTAAATTTTGTTTCACACTTTTTATCGCCAAGGATTATAGCCGCAATTCTAAGGGAAGGCTTGATCATTTCTTCTGCATCGGTGAACGGCTTCTTTTTGAGAGCCAACGGAAGAGCGACTTCGTACGACGCAACAACAGTACTCATGCTCTGTTCGGTAGCCTTGGTGAAAAATGACTGCTGCCTGGTCAGAGAACTTTCTATATGAAATCTTTTCATAACTCCGAAATGATCGGATATTGAACATTTATGTCTGAATGTGTGGTCGTGAAGTGTCGTTCCAGATTAAATTTTTTTGTAACAGAAACACAAAATCCGCATATTAAGCAAACTGGTTTACCACTACAGCTAGACATAAACATGAATTTCTCCGTCCAATCTACGTTGAATTCACGACATGCAACCTCTCCATATTTTCGCTTTTTACCATTGTTTGTTTTTAGATTATCCATACTCATATTTATAGGCTTTAACGATACATTTTTATTTGGAAAAAAAAATCTAATTTCAACACAATAACCGACTCTGCTAAACAGTTGTAACAGACGACAACATGGCGCTTTGCGCACTCGGATTGGTCGACAAGGCTGGTATAGGAACTTCATAACGTTTCGTTGGGAACTAAACAGGCGCATTCGATAATATCTAAGCATAACAACCACGAGCAGCGTAAATTATCGCACGCTGACGGGGCGCTCCGTGTGCATTAAAAAAAATTCTTTATTAACACATATATTAAACAACGAGGCCTCGCGTGCCACTTTCTTACAGCTGGCGGGCCACAAGTGGCCCGCGGGCCGTGGTTTAGAAACCTCTGGTTTACATGGTCGGCCTCTTCTTCTGGTCATCAATGTAATATACAAACAAAACAAGAGTTTCCTTCTAGGTTATTACGTTAAAGACAGACACAGAGAGAAGCCGTTTTACAAACTACGTGTTGTAGAAGGAGACAACTCTAGCCTTAAGAATGTCTAGCAAGGGCATACCCATAGGTCGTGACCCTTTCTTCCTATGTAAAGTTTAACGCATTGGCATGTATATAAGGGTAAACAGTTATTAGCATTAGCCAGAAGAATGACCGTTACAGGGAAGGGAACTCACAGACGTAGAATGTTATGTTTAACTGAAGCTGACACGAGTTGTCCCGGTTTAAAGAGAGAGTGTGTGCGCATGCTAGTGTTTGTCCGTGTTTAAAGTTTTCTAATATAAAGGTGCGATAGGTTGTCATGTACCTAGTCAAGGGGTTCTAAACATGGATACATGGTGTGGTTGTTTGATTAGATTCATCATTCACGTCCCGTGCTGAACCCCCCCCCCCTTCCCCCATAACAGTATTTCAAAACCTCTTCCTTTTATAAGCAAGATGTGAAGCCGCGCTAGCGTAGTGGCTAGACGCTTAGCTTGCTGACTCGGTGGCCATAGGTTTGATCCGCATCGACCCATTTTTAAATAGGTACCACGAAATGTCATGGGAAGTAAAGTCGATGCTAGTAAATTGAGTCGACTGCAGAGCTTATAGTATGGGGTATATTACGACTAGAGAAATGTATATACGCAGAGGCAAAACAATCTCAGTTTCTGTCCTTTCCTATACTTGAGGCTTTTATAATGGGTATCATAGAACAAATATATCATCGTAGTCAATAGAAACAAAAACAGTCAAATCCAAAGGTTCTAGAAAAACTGGGAATGAAAAGAGAGTTGATAACAGAAATAAAAACAAAGAGGCAAGTGAAATATTTCGTCCACGTTAACAGATAACACTCTTATAAAACTATACTGGAAGGTAAGGTTGAAAGCAAGCGAGCAAGAGGTAGACAACGATACAAGTACAAGTGGGAAGATAAAATCAATAGATGGACGAACAACAATCTGACAATCTGTCAGAATGTACAGTCAGGGCGAGAGAGACAGTTGGAGATTATATGCAGCCAACCTTCATTGTGGAGACAGCACCTGGTTGATTGATCATAGAACAATGCGTCATGAAGACCTGAAACACTGTGCTAATTTCTCAATTCCTCCTCTTCTGTTTATATGCTCCATACATTTCATTTGTAGTTTCCTTGTCGTGTTGATGATTGGCCTAGCGACGACTGTAGCTGTCAATACCTGAATTGTTTGCTTTCTTCTCTGTCAAAGATATTTGCAACAGTGTCTTCAAAACCATCTACCCGGTCTCCAGTTTCCCTTGTCATTTCATTACTCATTATTCAACAAACGCTTCCTTGCAGAAGAACAGACTACACACAGAAGAACAGACTACACACAGAAGAACAGACTACACACAGAATAACGGACTACACACACAATTCCTATGTGGGAAGCCATGGAATAATAGTCAACCAGCATAGAACTTGTGTCGTTAGTCGCTACACGCTGAGAGAGATACTGTTGATGGGATCGAAGCAGTTATTGACTTACAGTTCAATGTGCAGAGAAGGTTATGTGTTAACTAAATATTTAACTAACGCACTAAGTAACTAACTAACTGTCCGACCGTCATTCCATCCACTAGTTTGTTTCTCTGTCTATCTGCCTGTCCGTCCATCCATCCGTCCGTCCGTCCGTCCGTCTGTCTGTCTGTCTGTCTGTCTGTCTGTCTGACTAAATAACTAACTAACTAGCTAATTAGCAACTAACTACGTAACTAACTAGCTAACTAACTAGCTAACTAACTAGCTAACTTACTAGCCGAATAACTGACTAACTGGATATCTATCTAACTAAAGACGATACACACTTTTACAGTGGGCGGGTGTTTGTATCTGTCGTGCTATTTTATTAGAGGATTATGTGCATTATTAGCTAGGTCCAACAGGATATTCAAAAATTCAAAAATCATAACACTGTACAAGAACTAGGGGGATCAAAGTGAATGTAACAACTATACGGGTATTTTATATATCGCTGGGAATTTCAAGTCCTGGAATATCACGTCTACCCTGAATCACAGAGTGGCTTTCGACAGAACCAGTCTACCATTGACATTATATTTTCACTGCGACAGCTGCAAGAAAAATGCATTGAACAGAATCAACCACTATTCATTGCCATCATTGATCTCACAAAAACATTGGATATGGTCAGTCGTGAGGGTCTGTTCAAGGTGATAAAGAAGATCGACTGCCCGCCAGTTCTTCTGTCCATCGTGGCCTTGTTCCATTCAGGCATGAAGGGCTTAATCAAATTTGATGGTGCATCTACAGAGGAATTTGAAATCAAGAGTGGAGTTAAGCAAGGTTGTGCACTCTATCTCCACCATCTCTGGAATATACATTTCACTTCTACTGAAATATGCTTCTTGTGATCTGAATGGCTGTATATACATTTTACTCCCGCTTAGGTGGCGACCTCTACAATGAAAGCCAAGACCAAAATTAACAGGGCATTGACCAGAGTGTTGCTTTTTGTAGATGATGCCTCAATTACGACCCACTCTGAGACAGAATCACAACGCCTAATTATCTGCATTCTGCAATGTCTGTTATGAATTTCGTTTAACAATCAGCAAATAAAAATGAAGATACATATTTTGACGTGATAGATGAAGAGAGGTCTCATCAGTCTTCGTTGACGACGCAGAGCTGGAGATTATTGACCATTTCACATATAAATATTGAGCACAACCCACTACTGGCAACGCCGATCGCATTCTGGTATGAACCTAAGGCCTATCCACGTCAACATGGAAGCACTATACTCGAGTTTCGCCCTCATTTGAGCTCGTCAGTAGTGCATATAGATAGATATGCACTACTGACGAGCTCAAATGAGGGCGAAACTCGAGTATAGTGCTTCCATGTTGACGTGGATAGGCCTTAGGTTCAAACCAGAATGCGATCGGCGTTGCCAGTAGTGGGTTGTGCTCAATATTTAAATTTCAAATCCCGAAACAACCACATAATCATTTCACATATCTTGGAACGGAGGTCAACAATAAATTATCCCTAAATCAGGAAATCAATAACATGATTGGAAAGGCAGCAACAATAGTGACCAGGTCAATAAAAAGATAGATCGAACGCTGAGAGTGTGAGACGTCAGATGGTGCATGATGGTGGAAATGACTGTGTGTTCACATGCATTCATTGTGGACGAACATTTACAGTGCAATTTGGTCTGATCAGTCACATTTGCTGCCGCTATAAGTTGTAGCTATTATGCTTTTTTTAAAAGAAGAATTAATAAACCATCATCTGTCAATACAGCAAGATGCCAGCAGCAGCAGCAGCAGCAGCAGTAGTAGCTACACCCCCTCCCCCCGCCCCCCCCCCCCCCTCATTAATATACTTTAAAATAGTAAATGGCGTCCGTTGTATTACCAACAGTCCACTTCGATGTGCTCTAAAGTACAACAAAGGTTGAGCGCCCCTGCGTTCAGTAAGGTAGACGCGAATAACGCTTCTAGAAGTTGCGTACACAAGACTGCAAGCGGCACCTGATATCAGAGCTCTGCATATTATGGCCAACAATACCGCGTCTGGTGTCCTGCATTCTTAATATTGTACGAACAAACAACTCCATAGTTTACGGGATCACGACGCCCACGACCACTTGAACCTATCAGCTTTGGAATTTCCCCATAAACTTAAGACCTCGGGCTTTGCTGTTTAAACTAACTAAACAATGTTGACAGCCTCTCTTTTGACTTAGTGGATGGCCTAGTCACACAAACCAATCGAATGAATGATGCTATATTCACAGATTGCAATGTAGAACATGGAATGCTATACCTTTTTCGTGTTAAGTGAGTACAATAAACATATCTCCGTTTCATGGCGACATGGAGAATTCAGGTTCTTGAGTTGTGGCGTCGTCGTGTTGCGTAAAGCCGTTATTGAAAGCAGCATACACGTATAGACAGATAGAAGCACGGACCGATAGATGGACAGATCGAATGACGCACGGATGGATAGATGGGCAGACAGAGAGACGAGAAGACCGAAAAGCAGATGAGACCGTCGGACAAAGAAATGGATGGGCACAGATAGACCAACAACATATCTAGATAAAAAGATTCATATTTACAGTTGAAAATAGAAGATAGTGGAGAATAGACGATACTGTAGAATAGAAGATAGTGGAGAATATGCGACACTGGATAATAGAAGACTATGGAGAACAGAGAATAGAAGATAGTGGAGAATATGAGACAGTGGAGAATAGAGGACATTGGAGAATAGAGGACAGTGGAGAATAGAGAATAGAAGATAGTTGGTAATAGGAGATGATAGGTAATAGGGGATAGTAGAGAATAGATGATGGTGAAGAACTGAAGATAATGGAGAATAGAAGATAGTGGAGAATAGAAGACAGTGGAGAATAGAAGATAGTGGAGAATAGAAGATAGTGGAGAATAGAAGATAGTGGAGAATAGAAGATAATGGAGAATAGAAGATAATGGAGAATAGAAGATAGTGGAGAATAGAAGATAATGGAGAATAGAAGACAGTGGAGAATAGAAGTGGAGAATAGAAGACAGTGGAGAATAGAAGATAGTGGAGAATATAAAACAGTGGAGAATATAAAACAGTGGAGAATATAAAACAGTGGAGAATAGAAGACAGTGGAGAATTTAAAATAGTGGAGAATAGAAGATAGTGGAGAATATAAAACAGTGGAGAATATAAAACAGTGGAGAATAGAAGACAGTGGAGAATAGAAGACAGTGGAGAATTTAAAACAGTGGAGAATAGAAGATAGCGGAGAATAAAAGACAGTGGAGAATAGAAGACAGTGGAGAATAGAAGATAGTGGAGAATAGAAGATAGTGGAGAATAGAAGACAGTGAAGTAAAGAAACCAGTGGAGTAAAGAAGACAGTGGACAATAGAAGACAGTGGACAATAGAAGACAGTGGAGAATAACAGACGTAGGAGAATAGGAGACAGTGGAGAATAGAAGATAATGGAGAACAGAAGATAATGGGGAATAGAAGATAGTGGAGAATAGAAGATAATGGAGAACAGAAGATAATGGAGAATAGAAGACAGTGGAGAATAGAAGATAATGGAGAATAGAAGATAGTGGAGAATAGAAGACAGTGGGGTAAAGAAGACAGTGGGGAATAGAAGACAGTGGAGAATATAAAACAGTGGAGAATAGAAGACAGTGGAGAATAGAAGACAGTGGAGAATAGAGGACAGTGAAGTAAAGAAAACAGTGGAGTAAAGAAGACAGTGGACAATAGAAGACAGTGGACAATAGAAGGCAGTGGAGAATAGTGGACGGTGGAGAATAGAAGACAGTGGAGAATAGAAGATAGTGGGGAATAGAAATAGTGGAGAATAGAAGTTAGTGGGGAATATGAGACAATGAGGGCATTTATCTGATGACTTCAGTACTAACCTTCAGATAGATTTATATAAAGAAATGAACGAATACATTTAAGTCCCTCGAAATAACCGGGAGTCGCGATAGCGTAGTGTTTAAACACGCGTCTATCGGCACTGTAGGCATGGGTTCGACCGCATCGGGCGGATAAATAAAACTGATTTGGCCTCCCAGGTCGCACCCAGCCTAAAACCGGTGCCAGGAAATGTGTTTGTAAAATAAAGGCGTCCGGGGTGAACACATCAGCCCGCGAGTGCCGATTGGTCTAGTGATTCTCAACCGGTGGGGAAATCCCCCCTAGGGGAAAATTTTAGGGTTTTCGGGGGGGGGGGGGGGGGGGGGGGATTAAGATGATTTCAAGATCGCGTTAATACAAGAACCGATTACTTGATATTGTTTTCCTTCCATTCTTTACGGTTCTGTACTTCTCGCTATTCTGAAATTCGTGTTATAACGTAAGTAGACCCGCAAATCACGTTTTATATAGACGTCTAGACTTTTTCTAGTATGTGTTATTAAATTTATCTTCCATTTTTACGTATGCTGTGTAGGGGGAATTTATAGGGAGGAAATACGAAAGGGGGGAATGACATTCTGAACATATGGCGAAGGGGTGTTTGGGCCAAAAAATAAAAGGTTGAGAACCACTGGTCTATATGCATCTAGTCCATACGCCTTCAGTTGTGTGAAAGGGACCTTTTTACTGACCTAAGTTTGGAATTAAAAAAAACAAGTGTTTAAAAAGTACACGATTAATGTGGGAATAAAAACACGCTGTAATGTAATATTGAAAACTATAAGTGTATTTGTTTATTTCACTTCGCTGACTCATATCCCTACAAGTATACAAGTGGAGACAAATAGTAGAGACTAACTAACATAAAAGTAAGTGGGAGTAATGGACCCTTTTAAATGCCTTGGAGTGTGTAGAGCAGGGGTGGCCAACACGAGGCCCGCGGGCCGCATGCGGCCCGCCGGGAGTCATGTTGCGGCCCGCGGAGTGGGGAGCGACGATGTGGTCGAAGCTGTAGCACGCTTGCTTGTTTACTTTAATTAGAAAAAAAAAATATTAGGTGCATGGCCCGGTAGGAAATATTTCTGAAATTTGGCCCGCCTGTTGAAAAGGTTGGCCACCCCTGGTGTAGAGTATATGGTGACAGCCCATATTTTATAGATATATCGGCCCTTGATGGGTGACATGACGCAGGGATAGATGGCAAGTCGAGTTGAGGTGAGTCCAGAACCAACATCGCAGCACTCAAGGCAATCCCGTACGTGTACGGTTCTTTCTTGTGAGATTGTGTGCTCTGTGTGTGTGCTCTGTGCTTTAAATCAACTTAACCCCCAGCAAAGGGAGAATGTCATGTCTTTCCCTCACTTTAGAGGACGACGAACGTAAGCATCGAATCTTCGTCCAACCGCGCACATTACATTATCAGCGCAGTTTCCAGCGACAACACTAACGCGTCCTCTAAGTCACATAATTGTTTTTTTTTTTTTTTTTTGCATATCCTATTTACACGACATCGCTGTCAACACCAGCACTGATGTTGTTTATGTCTTGGCAAGTTTGCGTTCAATAGTTTTCCATTGCTTTCTGAACGACCGGCTCCCATACCATCACATTAAAATTCAGCGCGGCACGGTCTGCTGCCAAATCAGTCGCATCTGTGTTTCGAACGCTGGTAAGCGGAATTACGAACCGTGTCCGTAACGCCATTGCCACGGAGATCGACAAGTCACATATTTACCAAGAGTTAAAACTCAGCGCGGGGCCTCATTCCATTTTAGTCGACTGCGATAAGACTGGAAACTCATAACTTAGATTAGATTAGAAAAATCTTCACGGCGCTGGTGCGGGATTTATGAAGCGTATTGAATAATCAATGCACTCCAGTATCGACGCACACCTAATCACAGTCGATTACTCCTTTTAACGGTGTTGTCATTTCATCTCGATCCCGTTATATTTTCCCTTAGAGTGCACAACATGAATAACCCGAAGGGGACAAAAAATCTTACCTCTGCTATTTTCGTGACCTGACATTAAGCGCAGTTATATTGCATTCTGCTATTTGCTTTTTGTGCGTGTCTGTCCGTGACTGTCGGAGATTTTATTTCCAGGTGTGTTATCACCGCAGGTATAATACGACAATCATAACGAAAGGCGGGGGGGGGGGGGGGGGGGGGGGGGGAGAGAGATGTTTGCCTTAACCATACATTTCAAGGATGTTAAAAAAAAAAACATATGGTAATGTTTTAGATTTCAAAACATAAAGCAGTGGGAATTTTATAACACTATAAACATTTTTCATTATTCCATATTTTAAACAAAAGGATGATTTGTTATTTATTACGATATGTTTGCGCCATTCATGATACATTGTCGAGACACTACCCAACCATCCCCACCCTAAAACTCTAACCTGAGACATTGCCTGAGGTTGGGAACCACCGATCTTTAGGAACCAAGACAAACAAAATTGCGTGGTGGTCCATGAACGAACAAGTCAGCTGGCAAACAATGCACCAATACAAACTGGAAGAAGCATGGACAAGGCGAATATAGCCAATGCAGTTTGCACTCGACCGGTGCATACTGGCGAGACTAAGAGGACGACTATACGAACTTGGAGTGAAGCCTGGTCAATCACTTCGATGCAATTTTCGAGGTCAAGTGAGCAGATATCATAACCAACTCCCAACTCCTCATGGGAAGAGTGAGCAGAAATACTCTGAGATAGCTTTTGCAGAGGAGGACTCAGCGCGCATGGGAATGTCTTGTGTGCAATTATGTCACTCGACATAACATTACATAACATAATATAACATAACATAACATAGCATAACATAACATGATGCTCCTTACATCTACTATTTCTTATGCTTGTTCCGCTGGTAACTTCTGAACTTAGACACGTTTATTTACTGAAGCAGTGTTTATCTATCGTTATAACGAAAACAGTCCTACTGACATTCATGAAGGCATACATTAGGATTTGGTGTTTAGTCTGTATTTTCAGTAAACGAATTGAACGCAAGAGATAACATGGTCAGTTTACGCCGACCACTTTCATTTCCCCAGTTGTGTGTACTGGTCAGAAACAGTTATCAATAAATCACCATCATAACATGCCATTTCGGTCAGCGAAGGCAATCTTGATTCCTCATCCCAACAACTATGTTGTTTCTCCAGTTTTTGACACGTTTTCGTTTAGTATTCTAGACATTTATCTGACTTTTTTTTATCCATTCAATTTGCCAATTGTTACTAAACTTCTAAATTTGTCTCTCTTCTAAAGATGCCTTAAAAGATTCGATCTTCGACGCATTTATCTTATCATATAGGACGCAGAGGTGTTTCCAAGGCACCAGGGCCGGGTTATATACTGGCCAAGACCTATTGACGCGTCCTCGTCGAGCGTCCTGGGCAACAGGTCCCTTCGGGGTCCTGGCTAAAGTCAGTAGGATCGCCGATTCCTCCGAAGTCGGAGAGTGTCTGCCTGTACGGCGAGGAACCACCAGTATGGGACAACGGATACTCACGCAAAACTCAGGTCCTGTATGACATCACACTGATGTTGGACAACAGGATGCCTTCATCCGACATACAGGACTTCGCGTTGGAGCTCAAGCCAACGAACACAAGCAAGCAAGCAAGCATCTTATCATATCGTGTTAGAGTTTAATTGGTTTTTCCTTCTGTTTGTTGTAGTCTTTGTTATTTTCCACATAAGCTGCATCTCTGCTGCCATAAATTGTTTCCCGGCGTGTCTGCTTCTTCAAAACAAAAAC
>JACEFZ010025163.1:0-19547 GCA_014155875.1 Cepaea nemoralis | reverse complement strand
CGGCCCACAATACCACTTGAGTGTACTAGACACACATACGATAACTGCGCTCAAATTCATTGAGGTGCCATGTCCTAACTAGCTTGAGGTTCTATGTTTACCTGGCTGAGGTTCTATGTTTACCTGGCTGAAGTTCTATGTTTACCTAGCTAGAGGTTCTATGTTGTACTAGCTTGAGGTTCTATGTTTGCACAGGTTGAGGTTCTATTTTGTACTAGCTAGAGGTTTTATGTTGTACTAGCTTGAGGTTCTATGTTGTACTAGCTTGAGGTTCTACGTTGTACTAGCTTGAGGTTCTATGTTTGCACAGGTTGAGGTTCTATTTTGTACTAGCTAGAGGTTTTATGTTGTACTAGCTTGAGGTTCTATGTTGTACTAGCTTGAGGTTATATGTTGTACTAGCTTGAGGTTCTATGTTTGCATAGGTTGAGGTTCTATGTTTTACTAGCTTGAGATTCTATGGTTTGCTAATTTTAGGTTATATGTCTACTTAGTTTGAGGTTCTATGTTTATTTAGCTTGAGGTTTTATGTTTCCTTAGCTTGCGGTTCTATGTTTTACATTTGAGATACTATGTTTTACTAGTTTGAGGTTTTATGTCTATCTAGCTTGATGTTCTATGCACTAACTAGCTAGAGGTTCAATGTACTAACTAGCTAGAGTTCTATGTACTAACTAGCTAGAGGTTCTATGTACTAACTAGCTAGAGGTTATATTCCTAATCTAGCTTAAGGTTCTATGTCCTAACTAGCTTAAGGTTCTTATGTCCTAACTAGCTTAAGGTTCCGTGTGCGTTCACACAACGTACAGAATCCATGAGATGCTATTTTGTGTACACATTTAGGTATCCATCTGGCCGGACGACAAAGTACACTTGCTCCTTCAGCGAGACGTTTAGAAGCGGCGGGATCGAAACCCGGTGTACTGATAACTTAGTTTATAAGCGTAAAGCTGAAGAAGAAAGTGAAGGGTGAATTTGAGGAAATAAAGATTACAACCAAATTACGAGCAATCTAATGTTGATAAACTAATTTCATACCTGTACACACTCACCTGTCTCGGCACAGGTGCCCGTTGATTGACAAATGTCAAGAGGGGAGGAGAACGCCATTAAATTCTGGAAACTATGACAACCAAGTGTGAATACAAAAAGCTGTGGGTAATTTTATGGGAAAACACTTAGTTGGCTAGTCACAAGAAACGTAACTCATACACGAAAAAACACACTACGCAAAAGGGTTAGTGAGTTCACTCCTCTTGGTTGTGTATTAGCGAAGGTCAGAAACTGCATTCCCTAACACTGAACTCACGTCAATGGAGGGAGAGAAGAAGAAGGGGAAGAACTTCGGTATGGACTCAAGGGCTTTTGACAGAATGGGAATTACCTCGTTGAGGTAAGTGGGACTTCTTTTGTGTATAATACTTGATGTAAATGGGACTTCTTATGTGTATAATACTTGATGTAAACTGGGTTGCTTTTGTTTATAATAGTTAAGTTAGTCGACATTTCATCCTCATTGCACATCGAACCATTCAGTCCATAAGTGCTCGGATCCCCTCCTCAGCAAATCCCGCAGCGTGTAGCGGCTAACGACGCCAGTTCTGTGTTGGTTTATCAATCTTCTTTGGCTTCCTGTGTAGTGTTCTTGTTTGGCCACACCTATTTTAATTTGCTGTTCTCGCAGCCTGGCCATGGTTGTAGATTCACAGTCTTCACTTGGTTCTTGCAAAAGTCTACTTTGTGTAAATGGGAATTCTTATGAGTACAATACTTGATGTAAATGGGACTTCTTATGAGTATAATACACGATGTAAATGGGACTTCTTATGTGTATAATACTTGATGTAAATGGGACTATGTAGTATAATACATGATGTAAATGAGACTTCTTATGTGTATAATACATGATGTAAATGGGACTTCTTATGTGTATAATACTTGATGTAAATGGGACTTCTTATGTGTATAATACATGATGTAAATGGGACTTCTTATGTGTATAATACATGATGTAAATGGGACTTCTTATGTGTATAATACATGATGTAAATGGGACTTCTTATGTGTATAATACTTGATGTAAATGGAACTTCTTATATTTATAACACGTGACGAAAACGTGTCTTCGTATGCTTATAATGTTTTGCATATCCTTTACAGGACATCGCTGTCAACACCAGCATCTTTCAGCTGATTGTTGATTTCTTGGCAAGATTACGCTCAGTAGTTTGCCATTGCTTTCTGAGCGGCCGGCTCACATACCCCGTAAGTTACCGACACGATTCGAACCACTGCTGATTCTCACCGTCGTCACGTTACTTACGAGAGTATACGAGATTACGGAGAAAAGACGCTAACCTCTAGGCCAGGAAGCCGGCATGCTTATAATACTTGATGTAAATGGGATTTCTTCCATTTACTCACCGTCTCAATCTTCCACTCAAGGAAAGCCTTTACCGGAAACAGTGAGAGCGCAGTGGCTTGTTTTCTTGCCTGCTGATCTGGTGGCTATAAGTTGGAATCTCCATTGGGACAGAAGTGTTACGTGCCTGGGGTCCCGGGTCAGTTCAGCCTAGCATGGACACCAGTAAATGCCATGGGAGGTCAAGGCCGGCGGTGGGATACTGACCAGGTTGCCCTGCCAGTGCCGACTGGACTGAGAAATGTAGAGCTGTACAATATGCCCAGTATATATCAAGGTATGTAGAGCTGTACAATATGCTCTGTACACACCAAGGCTAGTAGAGCTGTACAATATGCTCTGTGCACACCAAGGCTAGTAGAGCTGTACAATATTCTCTGTGCACACCAAGGCTAGTAGAGCTGTACAATATGCTCATGTACACATCCAAGGCTAGTAGAGCTGTACAATATGCTCTGTGCACACCAAGGCTAGTAGAGCTGTACAATATGCTCTGTACACACCAAGGCTAGTAGAGCTGTACAATATGCTCTGTGCACACCAAGGCTAGTAGAGCTGTACAATATGCTCTGTACACATCAAGGTATGTAGAGCTGTGCAATATGCTCTGTGCCCACCAAGGCTAGTAGAGCTGTGCAATATGCTCTGTGCCCACCAAAGCTTGTAGAGCTGTACAATATGCTCTGTGCACACCAAGGCTAGTAGAGCTGTACAATATGCTCTGTGCACACCAAGGCTAGTAGAGCTGTACAATATGCTATGTGCACACCAAGGCTAGTAGAGCTGTACAATATGCTCTGTGCACACCAAGGCTAGTAGAGCTGTACAATATGCTCTGTGCATACCAAGGCTAGTAGAGCTGTACAATATGCTCTGTACACATCAAGGTATGTAGAGCTGTACAATATGCTCTGTGCACACCAAGGCTAGTAGAGCTGTGCAATATGCTCTGTGCACACCAAGGCTAGTAGAGCTGTACAATATGTTCTGTACACATCAAGGTATGTAGAGCTGTACAATATGCTCTGTGCACACCAAGGCTAGTAGAGCTGTGCAATATGCTCTGTGCACACCAAGGCTAGTAGAGCTTTGCAATATGCTCTGTGACCACCAAGGCTAGTAGAGCTGTACAATATGCTCTGTGCACACCAAGGCTAGTAGAGCTGTACAATATGCTCTGTACTCACCAAGGCTAGTAGAGCTGTACAATATGCTCTGTACTCACCAAGGCTAGTAGAGCTGTGCAATATGCTCTGTGCACACCAAGGCTAGTAGAGCTGTACAATATGCTCTGTACACATCAAGGTATGTAGAGCTGTACAATATGCTCTGTACTCACCAAGGCTAGTAGAGCTGTACAATATGCTCTGTGCACACCAAGGCTAGTAGAGGCTGTACAATATGCTCTGTGCACACCAAGGCTAGTAGAGCTGTACAATATGCTCTGTGCACACCAAGGCTAGTAGAGCTGTACAATATGCTCTGTACACACCAAGGTATGTAGAGTTGTACAATATGCTCTGTACTCACCAAGGCTAGTAGAGCTGTACAATATGCTCTGTGCACATCAAGGTATGTAGAGCTGTACAATATGCTCTGTACTCACCAAGGCTAGTAGAGCTGTACAATATGCTCTGTGCACACCAAGGCTAGTAGAGCTGTACAATATGCTCTGTACACACCAAGGCAGTAGAGCTGTACAATATGCTCTGTACTCACCAAGGCTAGTAGAGCTGTACAATATGCTCTGTGCACATCAAGGTATGTAGAGCTGTACAATATGCTCTGTACTCACCAAGGCTAGTAGAGCTGTACAATATGCTCTGTACTCACCAAGGCTAGTAGAGCTGTACAATATGCTCTGTGCACATCAAGGTATGTAGAGCTGTACAATATGCTCTGTACTCACCAAGGCTAGTAGAGCTGTACAATATGCTCTGTGCACACCAAGGCTAGTATAGCTGTACAATATGCTCTGTACACACCAAGGCTAGTAGAGCTGTACAATATGCTCTGTACTCACCAAGGCTAGTAGAGCTGTACAATATGCTCTGTGCACATCAAGGTATGTAGAGCTGTACAATATGCTCTGTGCACATCAAGGTATGTAGAGCTGTACAATATGCTCTGTACTCACCAAGGCTAGTAGTGCTGTACAATATGGCCAGTACACATCAAGGCATGTAGAGCTTTACAATATGCTCAGTACACATCAAATTAAATCAAATCAAATCAAATCAACTTTATTAGGGTCACAAATTGGGCGCGCAGGCCCGTCTTACATTCGGCCCTTCCAATCACTCGTCTTTCGTTCATCAAGAGCATTATACATTTACATAGGAAGAAAAATAAACATTGTGAAATGAATGTTGTAAACATAAACAAGGCTAAACATGGAAAAAAATATGTACATAAAAAGTATGTGACGTAAAAGTAGTGATGCCCCCCCCCCCACACACACACATACACACACACCACACACACACACTCTCTCTCTCTCTCATTCACTCTCACTCTCACTCATTCCCTCTCACTCATTCACTCACACACACACTCTCACTCATTCACTCTCCCGCTCACGTCATTCACTCTCCCGCTAACTCATTCACTCTCACGCTCCCTCATTCACTCTCACGCCCACTCAATCTGTCTCTTCCACTCACTCATTCACTCTCCCGCTCACTCATTCACTTTCCCACTCACTCATTCACTCTCACTCATTCTGTCTCTCCCCGCTCACTCATTCACTCTCCCGCTCACTAATTCACTCTCCCGCTCACTCATTCACTCTCACGCTCACTCATTCACTCTCCCGCTTACACATTCACTCTCAACTTATTCACTCTCACTCATTCACTGTCCCGCTCACTCATTCACTTTGCCGCTCACATCATTCACTCTCACGCTCACTCATTCACTCTCACGCTCAATCATTCACTCTCCCGCTCACTGATTCACGCTCACGCTCACTCATTCACTCTCACGCTCACTCATTCCTTCTCACGCTCACTCATTCCTTCTCACGCTCACTCATTCACTCTCACTCATTCACTCTCACACTCACATCATTCACTCTCACATCATTCACTCTCACGCTCACTCATTCACTCTCACGCTCAATCATTCACTCTCCCGCTCACTGATTCACCCTCACGCTCACGTCATTCACTCTCACGCTCAACTCATTCCTTCTCCCGCTCACTCATTCCTTCTCACGCTCACTCATTCACTCTCAACGCTCACTCATTCACTCTCACTCTTTCACTCTCACGCTCACGTCATTCACTCTCACGCTCCCTCATTCACCCTCCTGCTCAATCATTCACTCTCCCGCTCACTCATTCACTCTCACGCTCACTCATTCACTCTCACGCTCAATCATTCACTCTCCCGCTCACTCATTCACTCTCACGCTCAGTCATTCACTCTCACTCATTCACTCTCACGCTCACTCATTCACTCTCACTCATTCTGTCTCTCATTCACACTCACTGACTCTCTCACTCAAACTACAGTAATAAACATGAGTTTATATTATGCATGATAAAATCAAATGGTATTTAACTGATAATATGACAGATGAGAATACACAAACATATGGATTCGCGTGTTACATAACATTCGTGTTACATGACATGCATCTGTTCAGCTCTCTCTCTCTCTCTCTCTCTCTCTCTCTCTCTCTCTCTCTCTCTCTCTCTCTCTCTCTCTCTCTCTCTCTCTCTCTCTGTATTCTTTCATATACACACACTCACACGCATGCGTACGCTCACACGCACACACACACACACACACATACACATCAAGGCATGTAGAGCTGTATAATATGCCCAGTACACATCAAGGCATGTAGAGCTGTACAATATAGTACACATCAAGGCATGTACAGCTGTACAATATGCTCAGTACACATCAAGACATGTTGAGCTGTACACTATGCTCAGTACACATCAAGGCACGTAGAAGGATCATTTAATTGAGTCACATTTATTAAGCAATGATATACAGACCAAATTAAACCAGAAGAAGTGGGCGACCATGCCAACGATGGATAGAGGGGATAACATGGACAGATGGATTAACAGGGTCCACTGGAATCCCGATAAATGAAGCCCATGGGACGCAGAGGTGTTTCCACGGCACCAGGGCCGGGTTATATACTGGCCAAGACCTATTGACGCGTCCTCGTCGAGCGTCCTGGGCAACAGAGGTGTTTCCACGGCACCAGGGCCGGGTTATATACTGGCCAAGACCTATTGACGCGTCCTCGTCGAGCGTCCTGGGCAACAGAGGTGTTTCCAAGGCACCAGGGCCGGGTTATATACTGGCCAAGACCTATTGACGCGTCCTCGTCGAGCGTCCTGGGCAACAGAGGTGTTTCCAAGGCACCAGGGCCGGGTTATATACTGGCCAAGACCTATTGACGCGTCCTCGTCGAGCGTCCTGGGCAACAGGTCCCTTCGGGGTCCTGGCTAAAGTCAGTAGGATCGCCGATTCCTCCGAAGTCGGAGAGTGTGCCTGTACGGCGAGGAACCACCAGTCTGCACACCAATAAGTCAGACAAGGGACAACGGATACTCACGCAAACCTCAAGTCCTGTATGACATCACACTGATGTTGGACAACAGGATGCCTTCATCCGACATACACGACTTCGCGTTGGAGCTCAAGCCAACGAACACAAGCAAGCAAGCAAGCGAAGCCCATAAACGGGCACTCTCCAGCTGTTTATGCTTCACTTCGACACCGCAAGGTACAAGACGAATAAGATGAGACGAGACATTTGTAACAAGCTGTTTATTTGTTTACATCCGAAGTATTTTAACTGATGCACATTCTTCTCATTCATTAATAATTACTTTAATACTCGTTCTGTTTGTTTTCTTCTCGCCCGATGACATGTTTACTGTTCGTCTGCTTAAAGTGAAGTGAATTAAAGTAAAGTAAAGTAAATCGATGGCCCCCTGGTCACACTGTGTGGTGTGGTGGGTATATGGAGATTTCCGCCCTCCTCCCACATTATTACACCAACAGGAACTCGATTTGTGACGTGGTCAATATCCCACCGGCATCCTTTACCTCTCAGACAATTTCCCGGGTACTCATTTGTTACAAAAATGCCGGCCTCGAGAGTGAGTCGAAAACATAATCTCCGGGCCGACAGCCAAAGCGGTGCTGTGACATCCCTTTCGTCTATATATCCATTTTCAATTTTAGCCTCACATTATTTCTTCCGTGTTTACCATTCATTAATGAAGAAAAAATGTAACACATGAAAAGTGGACGAAACCAGCTTCAGAATGAAGGAACCCTTTGAGGCCACTAAGACATTTTTTTCAGCACATCCTTTACAGGACATCGCTGTCATCACCAGCATTTTACCGCTGTCGTTGATTTCTTGGCAAGATTACGCTCAGTAGTTTGCCATTACTTTCTGAGCGGCCGGCTCACTTATCCCGTAATTTACTAACGCGGCGAGAATCGCTTCCAATTCTCGCGCGCTGCGTTACCCCACGTTGACAAACGGGATTACGGAGAAAGTCGTTTAACACCTAGGCCATGGACACCGGCACTAAGACACTACATACATAAATACACACGTATTCTGTACATGCGAATTCTGTCCATATTCCATAGTTGTGGGTTCATGTAGATGATAGACTTGGCTAAGGAATACACCCTTTTTATGGGTGCCTAATTAGTCATGCGTCGAAGTACACTTGTTCCTGCAGCGCGGCGCTGTCCGTTATTTGGAGGTGACAGGTTCGAATCCCGATCTGTAACTATAGCTTTCAATTTTGATGTTGTCTAGTGCCTCCGCTAGTCTCTAATTATTTCCCCTACTTCTATGAGCGAACTCCAGTCTCTAATTCTTTCCCCTACCTCCATGAGCGCCCTCTAGTCTCTAATTCTTTCCCCTACCTCTATGAGCGCCCTCTAGTCTCTAATTCTTTCCCCTACTTCAATGAGCCGCAAACATCTCATCTCATCTCATCTCATCATGTTCCTCTTGTACCTTGCGGTGTCGAGGTGAAGTATAAACTTCGTGAGAGTGCCCGGTTATGGGCTTCGTATATCGACATTCCCATGGATTCTGTTATTCCCTCAGTCCAACGTTTACGTGGTCGGCCTCTTCCTCTGTTTCCATCTGGTCTGTACATCATTGCTTGTTGTGGCATGCTGTTGACTGGTAGCCTACTTGCATGGCCAAACCATTTGACTTGCTGCTTTCTAATAAAATCTAGAGCAGCTTTAACCCCTACTTTAGTCCTGATTTCTTCATTTCTGATCTTATCTCTTCTTGATACGTTGAGTATTCTTCTCAGAAACCTCATTTCTGTTGTTGTGATTTTTCTTTTCTCTTTTTCTGTCATTGTCCAGGTTTGGCATTGGTAGCAGAGAGTTGGTAGGAAGATTGTGTTGTAAAGTGCTTTCTTAGTAGTTATTGATACATGTTTGTTCTTTAGTATTGGTGCCATTTGTCCAATGAGTTGATTTGCCTTATTGCACCTATTTTCGATCTCGTCTTCTGATCTGCCATTTGATGATATTATACTTCCTAGGTACTTGAAGCTCTTTACTTGTTTCAAGGGATGTTCGTTTAGGTGAATTGTTGCTGTTTGTTCTTCTTTAGTTATAGTCATTACCTCTGTTTTGCTTGTGCTAATTTTCATGTTATGTTCCCTACACATTTCGTTTAGACTATTCATGTGGTCTTGTAATTCAGCTTCTGATTTTGCTATTAGTGCTTGGTCGTCCGCAAACAGGAGTTCTCTAATGGTTAGATTTGCAGATGGTTCTTCTTCTGTGTTCTCGTCATGCGGTATTCTTGCTGTCTCTGCTTGGCTGGTTTCTTTACATATGTTGTCTATATATGTTATGAACAAGAGAGGGGACAGGACACAACCTTGTCGTACTCCAGATCTTATGGTGAAGGGTTCTGAGTGTTCTCCAGTTGCTCTCACTATGCATTCACTGTTGTTGTATAAACTTCTGCATAGGTTTGTTAGATGTGTACTCACTCCATATTGTTTAAGGATTTCCCACAGCTTGTTTCTATCTACCCTATCAAATGCCAAACAGTACGTGTGTATTTATTTACGAACTGTTTTAGAATGAAGGAGTGAGTGTTACGGCTACAAGTCCTTCGTCGGTAAATAAAACAAAGCTTTGAGTGTGTTTTTGTATCGCTGACTTTCTTCTCGTCCCATGTTTTTATTTATCTTTTGCCATAGACCATCTTTACAGCAGTCCAACACACTTCATTACTTGGTTGGTTGGTCGTCGGTTCAGCAAAACTGTACGCGGAGTAAGTTCATAGACATTCAGATCTCACCCTCAGTATTTTCTCATCACACGACCAGTGACAGCTCAAGCAATGTGTCCTGTTGTTTTCTCCCCAAATGACGATCGATCCAGGAAACTCCCTGTGTCACTCCCAGTTCTAGTACTCGGGTCAGCTAGACCCTCAAAACCGGTCAGCGTCATTAATGGTTTTTTTTTTTTTTTTCGCGTTTCCATCCTGTTTCAGGATATTGCGGTCAACACCAGCATCATTTCAGCTGTGTGTTGATTCCTAGCTAGATTACGCTCATCAGCACGCCACGACTTTCTGAGCGACCGGCTCCATAGCCAGCCACAAGCTCTGCGGACGAGGGGGGGGGGGGGGGGGGGGGGGGGGGGGGGGTCTCGAGGTATGGTGTCCGCCTCGACTGCTGGAGTCCCGGGTTCAGCCCCCGGGGAGGGCCGGGATTTTTTTCAAGTGGACTTCTAGTAACAAAAGTCTCCTAGTCTCTGGTAGTGAGAGCGGGGCGCCCCGTGTGAATTGTTTGCGTATGTAAAGATCCCTTGGGAGTTGGAAATAGAAAAAAAAAAGTAGGCTAACGGCCGGCCGCAAAATTTCGAGTTAAAATCAACCCAAAGTATTTCAGGATCATCTCCGGTGCTACGGAGCTCGTGCACTGAGCTAAGATTCTCCGGACTCAGGCTTGAGTTGGGAGTAGAACGGAGCACTTATGGGTTATACCCGTGTGCCCTGATGTTGATCCGTCCACTAAAATAAACTAAACGGCCTGCCACGGTGGTACGCCTGCCAAACTGCACGCTCTTTCATTACCCTTGGCAGCCTCACGGTTGAGTAGTAATATGAAAGTGCAACAATGTAGCCTCTGACTTAAGTACAGACTCCATCCATTGCATATTCACACCGGCCCTCTGAAAATTCCCGAGGGGGCACATTTTCCTCTTGTAGATAATTTAGTTTAGTTTAGTCGACGGATCAACATCACGGCACACGGGTGTAAGCCATAATTGCTACGTTCTGCTCCTAACTCAAGCCTGAGTCCGGAAAATCTCAGCTCAGTGCACGAACTCCATAGCATCGGCGAGGATCCTGAAATACTTTGGGTAGATTTTTAACTCGAAATTTTGCAGCGCCGTAGGCTACTCTGTTTCGATTTCCAACTGCCAAAGGATATTTTACGTGCGCAGCAATACACACGGGCGTCCGATCTCACTACCCAGAGACCAGGGGAAATTGTATTACTAGAAGTCCACGTGAAAAAAATCCCGGTCCTCACCGGGGCTTGAAGCTGGGACCTCCAGCACTCGAGGCGGACACCACATCTCTAGACCACTCAACACCCCTCCTCATGTGTTAACATAAACAGTATGTATTACCGCATGAAGTTCTATCCCTCCATATGTGACACGTGCTCCAGTGGTGTGTTTGTTTGTCTGTCAGACTGCGGTGCTTGACACAGAGCATGTGTCGTGGTTTAGCCCTTTAATCATCTGGTCCCTCTTGTGCATATGGGTATATTTGTGAGTGTACGTATTAGTGTATGAGTGCTTGCATGTAAGAGCGTAAGTGCGAGTATATGTGTGGGTGTATGTGTCAGTGTACGCATCCATGCATGCATGCATGCATGTGTAAGAGTAGGTGTGAGTGTATGTGCCAGTGTATGAGTGCGTGTGTGAGCGTATGTGTCAGTGTATGTGTCCATATGTGTGAGCGTATGTGTACGTGCGTGTATGAGCGTATGTGTGAATGTATGTGTCAGTATGTGTGAGTGTATGTGTCAGCATGTGTGAGTGTGTCAGAATGTGTGAGTGTATGTGTCAGCATGTGTGAGTGTGTCAGTATGTGTGAGTGTATGTGTACGTTCAGTTTTGAGTGTATGTGTGGTGGGTGTGTGTGAGTGTATGTGTATTGATTGATTGATTGATTAATTTATCTTTATTTTAGAGGGGTTAGAAATTGGGCACACAGGCCCGTCTTACATTTGGCCCTTCGAGTCACTCATACTTTGTTCATCAATAGTGCACGATGCATTTACATAGGAAAAAAAAACATTGACAAATGAATGCTGTAAACATAAACAATGCATATTACCATGTTATGAGACATATGTCCCACCCAAACATCCCCCACCCACCACTCACACACACACACATCCCCCACCCACCCTCCCACCAACCACGCATACACCCCAGGCATACATATATTCCCCCACCCACCCACCCATTCCCACCCACACATATCCCACATACACACATCTCTCCTACCACACACACACACATCACCCACCCCACACACACACTCGCCCACCCACACATCCTCCACGCAAACACTCAAAGACCCCCAACCACTCAGCCAAACACATATCTCCAAACACACATTCCCCCACCCACACAAACATCCCCTGCCAACCCACACACCATGCACCCACCCATACACACCCTAACCCACACTTCTCCCCCACCATAAAATCTCCCCCACCCACACCCACCCCACACCCAGCCCTACACATATCCCTAACCCACACACATCCCCCACCCACACAGTCTCCCCACACAATCTCCTCACCCACACACATGCCACACCCATCCCCCATTCAACACACACTCACCCACCCACACATCCTCTACACACTCCCAATCACCCCTCCCCCATCCACTCATCCCTCAACCACATACCCCCCCCCCCACACCCACACACGCATTCCCCCACCAACCCACACATACACCACCCATACATATTCCCCACCCACACACACATCCCCCACCAATACACACATCCCCCCACCCACAGTGCTTCCTGTGTGCAGAAAGGAGACAGTTCCCTCAGCAACAATATACATAGGCCAAGAATATATGAAGACCTCAAACGTCACATCCGATTTGGATATAGTCATTATCATTATTACTAGTGTGTGTGTGTGTGTGTGTGTGCGCTATCTGTATGTGTGTTTGTGTGTGTTGGTATGTATGTATTGGTAGGTGTGAATGTGTGCGTTCGTGTATGCTTATAAAGTAACGCCACCAAGATGTCATTAAGTCACACAAGGTTACAGTGTACAGTCCACTGACAGGACGACAACACGCCATATAATCACCAGTACTGCCGGCATCCTATACCGAAATCCTTGACACTATTCCAAGCTGAGTCTCCAGAACCACCTGGACACTACAGTACCCGACTGAGACTAGTCACACACAGAACCACATGGACACCGCAGTACCCGACTGAGACCAGTCATACACAGAACCACCTGGACACTGCAGTACCCGACTGAGACTAGTCACACACAGAACCACCTGGACACTACAGTACTCGACTGAGACCAGTCACACACAGAACCACCTGGACACTACAGTACCCGACTGAGACTAGTCACACACAGAACCACATGAACACCGCAGTATCCGACTGAGACTAGTCACACACACAACCTCCTGGACATCGCAGTACCCGACTGAGACCAGTCACACACAGAACTACCTGGACACCGCAGTACCCGACTGAGACCAGTCATACACAGAACCACCTGGACACTGCAGTACCCGACTGAGACTAGTCACACACAGAACCACCTGGACACTACAGTACTCGACTGAGACCAGTCACACACAGAACCACCTGGACACTACAGTTCCCGACTGAGACCAGTCATACACAGAACCACATGGACACTACAGTACCCGACTGAGACCAGTCACACACAGAACCACCTGGACACTACAGTACCCGACTGAGACTAGTCACACACAGAACCACATAAACACTACAGTACCCGACTGACACCAGTCACACACAGAACCACCTGGACACTACAGTACCCGACTGAGATCAGTCACACACAGAACCACCTGGACACTACAGTACCCGACTGAGACCAGTCACACACAGAACCACCTGGACACTACAGTACCCGACTGAGACCAGTCACACACAGAACCACCTGGACACTACAGTACCCGACTGAGACTAGTCACACACAGAACCACATAAACACTACAGTACCCGACTGACACCAGTCACACACAGAACCACCTGGACACTACAGTACCCGACTGAGACCAGTCACACACAGAGCCACCTGGACACTACAGTACCCGACTGACACCAGTCACACACAGAACCCCCTGGACACTACAGTACCCGACTGAGACCAGTCACACACAGAACCCCCTGGACACTACAGTACCCGACTGAGACCAGTCACACACAGAACCACCTGGACACTACAGTACCCGACTGAGACCAGTCACACACAGAACCACCTGGACACTACAGTACCCGACTGAGACCAGTCATACACAGAACCACCTGAACACTACAGTACCCGACTGAGACCAGTCATACACAGAACCAGCTGGACACCGCAGTACCCGACTGAGACCAGTCACACACAGAACCACCTGGACACCGCAGTACCCGACTGAGACCAGTCACACAGAGAACCAGCTGGACACCGCAGTACCCGACTGAGACCAGTCACACACAGAACCACCTGGACACCGCAGTACCCGACTGAGACCAGTCACACACAGAACCACCTGGACACCGCAGTACCCGACTGATACCAGTCACACACAGAACCACCTGGACACCGCAGTACCCGACTGAGACAAGTCAAACACAGAACCACCTGGACACCACAATACCCGACTGAGACCAGTCACACACAGAACCACCTGGACACCGCAGTACCCGACTGAAACCAGTCACACACAGAACCACCTGGACACTACACTACCCGACTAAGACCAGTCACACACAGAACCACCTGGACACCGCAGTCCCCGACTGAGACCAGTCACACACAGAACCACCTAGATACTACAGTACCCGACTGAGACCAGTTACACACAGAACCACCTAGATACTACAGTACCCGACTGAGACCAGTCACACACAGAACCACCTGGACACTACAGTACCCGACTGAGATCAGTCACACACAGAACCACCTGGACACTACAGTACCCGACTGAGACCAGTCACACACAGAACCACCTGGACACTACAGTACCCGACTGAGACCAGTCACACACAGAACCACCTGGACACTACAGTACCCGACTGAGACCAGTCACACACAGAGCCACCTGGACACTACAGTACCCGACTGACACCAGTCACACACAGAACCCCCTGGACACTACAGTACCCGACTGAGACCAGTCACACACAGAACCCCCTGGACACTACAGTACCCGACTGAGACCAGTCACACACAGAACCACCTGGACACTACAGTACCCGACTGAGACCAGTCACACACAGAACCACCTGACACTACAGTACCCGACTGAGACCAGTCATACACAGAACCACCTGAACACTACAGTACCCGACTGAGACAGTCATACACAGAACCAGCTGGACACCGCAGTACCCGACTGAGACCAGTCACACACAGAACCACCTGGACACCGCAGTACCCGACTGAGACCAGTCACACAGAGAACCAGCTGGACACCGCAGTACCCGACTGAGACCAGTCACACACAGAACCACCTGGACACCGCAGTACCTGACTGAGACCAGTCACACACAGAACCACCTGGACACCGCAGTACCCGACTGATACCAGTCACACACAGAACCACCTGGACACCGCAGTACCCGACTGAGACAAGTCACACACAGAACCACCTGGACACCACAATACCCGACTGAGACCAGTCACACACAGAACACCTGGACACCGCAGTACCCGACTGAAACCAGTCACACACAGAACCACCTGGACACTACACTACCCGACTAAGACCAGTCACACACAGAACCACCTGGACACCGCAGTACCCGACTGAGACCAGTCCACACAGAATCAACCTGCGACACCGCAGTACCCGACTGAGACCAGTCACACACAGAACCACCTGGACACCGCAGTACCCGACTGAGACCAGTCACACACAGAACCACCTGGACACCGCAGTACCCGACTGAGACCAGTCACACACAGAAACACCTGGACACTACAGTACCCGACGGAGACCAGTCACACACAGAACCACCTGGACACTACAGTACCCGACGGAGACCAGTCACACACAGAACCACCTAGACACTACAGTACCCGACTGAGACCAGTCACACACAGAACCACCTGGACACTACAGTACCCGACTGAGACCAGTCACACACAGAACCACCTGGACACTACAGTACCCCACGGAGACCAGTCACACACAGAACCACCTGGACACCACAGTACCCGACTGAGACCAGTCACACACAGAACCACCTGGACACCGCAGTACCCGACCTAAACCAGTCACACACAGAACCTCCTGGACACTACACTACCCGACTAAGACCAGTCACACACAGAACCACCTGGACACCGCAGTCCCCGACTGAGACCAGTCACACACAGAACCACCTAGATACTACAGTACCCGACTGAGACCAGTCACACTCAGAACCACCTAGATACTACAGTACCCGACTGAGACCAGTCACACACAGAATTACGTGGATACTACAGTACCCGACTGAGACCAGTCACACACAGAACTACCTGGATACTACAGTACCCGACTGAGACCAGTCACACACAGAACCACCTGGATACTACAGTACCCGACTGAGACCAGTCACACACAGAATTACCTGGATACTACAGTACCCGACTGAGACCAGTCACACACAGAACCACCTGGATACTACAGTACCCGACTGAGACCAGTCACACACAGAACCACCTGGATACTACAGTACCCGACTGAGACCAGTCACACACAGAACCACCTGGATATTACAGTACCCGACTGAGACCAGTCACACACAGAACCACCTGGATATTACAGTACCCGACTGAGACCAGTCACGTACAGAACCACCTGGACACTACAGTACCCGACTGAGACCAGTAACACACAGAACCACCTGGACACCACAGTACCCGACTGAGACCAGTCACACACAGAACCACCTGGATATTACAGTACCCGACTGAGACCAGTCACACACAGAACCACCTGGATATTACAGTACCCGACTGAGACCAGTCACGTACAGAACCACCTGGACACTACAGTACCCGACTGAGACCAGTCACACACAGAACCACCTGGACACCGCAGTACCCGACTGAGACCAGTCACACACAGAACCACCTGGACACGGCAGTACCCGACTGAGACCAGTCACACACAGAACCACCTGGACACCACAATACCCGACTGAGACCAGTCACACACAGAAAACAACACCCGCCGCCATCTCCCAAGCAATCTGCCGTTGACGAAGCACCGCCAGCTGTAATATCACGTCTGTACCCGAGTTCCGGCCGCGCACGTGCTTTGGCGAGTCTGCCATGTGCAGTCTAGGTGAGTGGAAGTTCTACCCAGCATCCAAGATCGGCTCAGTGTTCTGGCTATCACACTGGCTGTTTGTTTTGTTAGTTGGGGAGTTGTTCAGAATTCTTCATTGAAATGTAAGTTTTGTTTTAATTCGCTTGTACGTGTATGTGCGAATGAGAGAGAGAGAGAGAGAGAGAGAGAGAGAGGAGAGAGAGAGAGAGAGAGAGAGAGAGAGAGAGAGAGAGAGAGAGAGAGTAAATAGATAGACAGACAGACATACCGACAGATAAATAGACAGACAGACGATCGAAAGAATAAGGAACGCACTTTATTATCGAAGGATCATAAATTGGGCACGTAGGGCCGTCTTACATTCGGCCCTTCCAACCATTCATCTTTCGTACATCAATTATCTATTGTGCATGTTACATTCACATAGGAAGAACATTGTCAGATTACAGCCGTGAACATAAATAATTCATGTTACATTCACATAGGAAGGACATTGTCAGATTACAGCTCTAAACATAAACAATTCATGTTACATTCACATAGGAAGAACATTGTCAGATTACAGCTCTAAACATAAACAATTCATGTTACATTCACATAGGAAGGACATTGTCAGATTACAGCTCTAAACATAAACAATTCATGTTACATTCACATAGGAAGAACATTGTCAGATTACAGCTCTAAACATAAACAATTCATGTTACATTCACATAGGAAGGACATTGTCAGATTATAGCCGTGAACATAAACAATTCATGTTACATTCACATAGGAAGGACATTGTCAGATTAAAGCTGTGAACATAAACAATTCAGGTTACTATTCTACACAGTGTATACCCTTCGTGAATGTAAACACAGAAACCACAAATATTATGTTGCACGATTTATTGCCGGGCATTTTTCATTGAATATCATCGGGTGCATCACTTCATATAATAGACAACTCTGTAGTATGTACCTGACGAGAGCTGCTAAATATATCAGGCAAATTAAATCGTGCAACATATTGTTTGTCGGTTCTGTGTGTAAGCATATTAGCATGTTATGAGACAGGCAGGCAGGCAGGCAGGCACGCACACATACACACACACACACACACACACACACACGCGCGCGCGCGCGCGCACACACGAATCCACAAATCCACAAATCCACCTATATGGAATAAGATTATGATGCTTATGCTTGGCAACACAGTTTTGCATTAAATTAGATGAGCCTGGATGTATGATCGCGTTCTTATCTATCAAAATACTTCAAATGTCCATTTGCCACGCGAAAAATTGTGTACATTTTCTTTTAAATGTTGCATATCCCTTGCAGGACGTTGCAGTCAACACCAGCATTTTCTGCTGCTATTGATGAACTAGGCAAATTTTGCGTTCAGTAGTTTGCCATAGCTTTCTGAACGACCGGCTCCCATACCAGCACGATGTGCAGTCTGCTGCACAAATCGGTCGCTGCTGCGTTTCGAACGTCTGGTAAGCGGCTCACGAACCGCGTTGGCAGGCCTTTGGCCACGGAGACCGGGAAATTGTATAAATAGACAGCATTAAAAAGTGCCGTCTCCCTGGCTTAGGGGTTAGCGACTTTCTCCGTAATTCCGTATACTCTCGTGAGTAACGTGACGTGCGCGAGAATCGGTGGCGGTTCTAGCCGCGTTTGTAACTTACGGGGTATGTGAGCCGGTCGCTCAAAAAGCAATGGCAAACTGTCTAGTACATCAACAGCAGCTGCAAAATGCTGGTGTTCACTGCAACGTCCTGTAAGGGGTATGCAACTTTTAAAAAATCTACATTCAATATTAGTTACCACATGTATTGTATTTATCCAGTCTATCTACATTCAACATTAGTTACCACTTGTATTTATCCAGTCTGTCTACATTCAACAATAGTTACCGCTTGTAATGTAATTATCCAGTCTACATTCAACATTAGTTACCACTTGTAATGTATTTATCCAGTCTATCTACATTCAACATTAGTTACTGCTTGTAATGTAATTATCCAGTCTACATTCAACATTAGTTTCCCTTTTAATGGTATTTATCCATCTGTCTAATTCAAATTTTTACCACTTGTATGTAATTATCCAACATTCATCATTAGTTATCACTTGTAATGTATTTATCCAGTCTGTCTACATTCAACATTAGTTACTGCTTGTAATGTAATTATCCAGTCTACATTCAACATTAGTTACCACTTGTAATGTATTTACCCAGTCTATCTACATTCAACATTAGTTACCACTTGTAATGTATTTACCCAGTCTATCTACATTCAACATTAGTTACCACTTGTAATGTATTTACCCAGTCTATCTACATTCAACATTAGTTACCACTTGTAATGTATTTACCCAGTCTATCTACATTCAACATTAGTTACCACTTGTAATGTATTTACCCAGTATATCTGAATTCAACATTAGTTACCACTTGTAATGTATTTACCCAGTCTATCTACATTCAACATTAGTTACCACTTTTAATTATTTAATTA